>VXAZ01000010.1:123972-291671 GCA_013399875.1 Gymnorhina tibicen
TTTTTTTTAAAGACAGAAGCTATGCAGCCTTAAAAGGACTTGTTTAAATTTTTGTGTGTGCTGAGTATGTCAAGTTTGTAAGGAGCCAGCGATTCTTGCATCCTTTTAAAGTGAAAATTATAGAATGCTTCACATTCTGTTTGTCACCAAAATGCAGGTTTCTATCTCTCACTACGATGCGAATCATAAAACTGATTTTAGTGAGAAACAGTGTGAGAACTGTTTTGATAATTTGCTCTTTAAAAATGGGTCAGGAGGCCAGGATTTGCTGGCTTCCAACAACCTTGACATAGTGCGGTCAGAAGGAACCCCCTTTCCTCCCCTCCCCCTCCCCCTGCAAATCTAAACAAGTCCTTTTAAGGCTGTATGGGAAGGATGGCTGATAGCTATGGATATAGGTGCTATGTAAATCATTAAATAATAGGAGAAGTACTGGAATAAAATGGAAACCAGAAACAGCAGCAGAAATGCAAGTCTCCGTAGAAGTTAGCTACAGGTTTGACGCGGATCTTGCTTCTTTACCTTCAAATTGTTTCAAGTGGTTGGGGAGTGTGTGGTTTGTGCCTGTTGTACAAACCTAGCTGAGCTAGGGTATCAGAGAAGCATCTGAAGAGTGTTTTACAAGCACTTACTAACTGGCTTCCATGAATTACTAACGACTGCAGTGAAGGAGGCTTTTTGGATTTCAGCATATATGGTTTGCTAATGGGAACTGAGTGGTGGAATACCTATTTGCCTGTCATTTTTTCAGTGTGCTTCCTTAGGTTACAGTTATTATGTAGAAGGTAAATTCTGTGAGCCTTTGAAAAAAAGTGAGAAATGGGATTGCAGCTCTGGGACAACTTAGTTCTTTCCTATGTGCCTTACGTTTCTCGCTTTTCCCACATGGAGCTGTCGTGATTAAGTTGCACACTCCACCTAACTTTCCTCCCACCAGGCACTGTGCTTCACTACACTTATATTCACTACATTTAAAGTTTAATGCCCTCTCCAGTGTGTGCTTTTATTATGAAACGTATATTGGGTTGGTGGTCAGGAGGTGCTTGGCTTTGCAAGCTGATAGAGCAATCTTTTCTTTTTCCTATTCTAAACTGTATTAATTTGGGTATTAGAATGGGTTTAATGCAGTATCACTTAGATTAGCAAAATGTTAAAATAATTCCTGTAAATCAAATCCCTTAATGCATCTTCTGATCTGTGAAACCTCTCTGGAATGGCCTTGGCTTAGCCAAGCTGCTCTCTAGTATGGGCAACAGGCTGTGAGTGTGATCTGGCTAGGAATAAATGTAGTGCAGTAAAGTCTATCCTGAAAAAATTTTTGGCATTGCTTCTATTATATGTAGAACTTCTAAAACATGTTTGATTTCTGTGGGGCTTGTGGAGTACCTCTGTCTGCAAGACTCTGATCCTAATCCCTTTAACATGAATGGGAGTTGTTTCTTCTCTCACTGTTTCTTCCCCCGCAGATACTGCTGGTATGTCAGACACTCCAGCACAGCTTAAGCATTCCCAAGTGTCTGTCTATTTTACCTCTGGAAATGGCTTTATTACCAGACTTTGAATAGTGTCTCTTCAACTGGGCATTGTCTTCATTTGTAATCATCATGACACAGAGGTCAGAACAACCTTTCCTACTTTATAGTACTCCTCAGTATTTTTATTTCCAATAAATATTAGCATGCTATGCCAGTACAGGATGCAGCTAAATCCAGTTGTGGATAAGTGCTTGTTAACATGACAGGTTCATTTACCTCTGTTAGTAAGGAACACTAGGCTGGTTGAAGGCATAAAGACTTGTTCCATCTTTTCATGTTGTCTTCTCCTTAACATTGAGTCAACTTCTCCAGCTGATGCTGTTGTGACATCAGTGAAGTTCCCATGCCCCATTTGTTATGGAGTATGCATTTAGCTAGTTCTGCACATTTGAGTCCCTCTCTGTGGGAAAATGTGCTCAGGAGACACTGAGTTGGGACAGAGCTTTTGTGAAAATGCATCCTGGCAAGAAGGCAAGGCAGGAGACTTGATCAGGGCAGCGCTGTTCCTCACTGAGTGTCAGCATCAGAGAGATGCCAGGATTTGTGGGTTTTGAATGGAGCTGCCCATCAACAGCCTTGAGTCTAAATGGAAGATACCACTCCCTGATGGAGGAATTTCAAGGTAGAGAGACGAACAAAAACTTGTCAAAGGAAGAAATGGTCTGACTTTATTATTTTGTGACTTTAGAAAATGTCAGTTTTTATTTTGAGAATTGCTTTCTTTGGTTTGCAGTAAGAGACCAGACTGTTTCCTTGGATTTCTTCCCTAGACACACAGTTTTGGGCAACTTCACATTCACATTTGAATGCAAATTATTTGAGTCAGTCTCATCATTGGCATGAAATAGTAAAATAAAATCTAAGTGAGATGGATTTCTTTGAAAAAGATTATTAGCTTATTAATTTCTTGTAGTTTGGTAATGAGTTACTCAGACAAATGTTTTTGTTATGTTCTTTCTTACTTTTTTTGTTTTCTTTGCTCTCTCAAGGAGAGCTCTTTCTTTTGGCAATGATTTTAACTGGCCACATGCAGATGGAATATAAGCGTGGGGCCAGCGTGCTTTCATGTGCTGCGTAATGAAAAAATGTGTGCTATCATTCTGAATTATGAAGAAATTTGTTTTCATAAACATTTCAATATTCTCTGGGGTGTAATTATTTATCGCAACAGGTACTTTTTATTTCAATATGTACTAATTAGCATCTTAATAACTTTAAAAATTCAGGACTGGCAGTAAAGGCTTGGGGAAAATAGCATAATATACTAGTGTGGGGTTTTTTAAGTGTTATTTTGCCACTTATTTTCTCAGCTGGTTAGTAAAAACTGTTGATGAAAATTTCTGTTTATCTGACAGAATAAATTTTATGGGGTTAAAACACTTTTTCCTTCCTCTGTGAAGGGGGAAGAATGAAAGTAGTAACTCGCTCACGTTTACTTATAAAACTTCAATGACTGACATGCTCAGCTTAAAAAACCCATATTTCTTTATATGTGTTCTTACTAGTTTTACAAGTGCTAATATGACTTATACTTTATTTTTTACAGAATTAGAGAATAGGTAAGATTGGAAGGGTTCCTCTGGAGACCATCTAGTGCCAACACCTTGTTCAGATCAGGGTCAGCTACAGCAGGTTGCTCAGGCCTCTGTTTGGTTTTACTTTGGGCATCTTCAGAGAGACTACACAGCCTGTGTGGGCACTCATGCCAGTGTTTGACCACCCTCACTGTAGAAGTTTCTTCCTATGTTGAAGTGGAATTTCAGTCTGTGCCCACTTTCTCTTGTCCTGTGACTGGGCACCAAAGAGAAGAATCTGTACTTCCTTCCTCCTTCAGGTATTTCTACAGATTGGTAAGACCCTTCTAAGGCATCTCTTCTCCAGCTCTCTCAGCCTCCCCTTGTATGAGAGATGCTGTCATTCCTTAATAATCTTTGGGGCCCTTTGCTGGAGAACTTGCTCCAGTAAGTCCTTGTTTCTCTTGTATTGGGGAGCCCAGAACTGGATCCAGCATTCCAAATGTGTCTCAGCCATGCTGAGCAGAGGGGAAGGGTCCTTTCCCTTGACCTGCTGGTGACACTTTGCCTAATGCAGCTTATACAGCTTAGGAAGCTGATTGCCTTCTTTGCTGTGAGGGCACGTTGTTGGCTCAAGTTCAGAACCAGGGCCTCTTCCACAACATTGTTTTCAGCCCGGTGGCCCTGCTATATTTGGCTCATACACTGAGCAGTTCTTGCTTTGCACACAGGTCTCCCTAGAGGTCTGGCAGGTCAGATGTGATGTGGGCCTGAGAGGTGACCTTGTCCTTGGGTTTGCGTACCTTTGTGCAGCATGCCTGCCCTTGTGCTACAGGCAGCAGAGGCAATCTGCATGCCCATCAACTCATGCAGCTTTGACATCTGCATCTGGCTCGGGAGCCTTATGGTGCCAGCTGGACATGACTGCAGTGATCTGCTGGGGAGCATGGTCCCAGGTGTGGAATCAATACCATGTGCTCTGTTTGTTCACACAGTGTGGACAAGAATACACGAGCTTGGTTCTGCACTGAGCTTTCTCTGTTGCAGGTAGCTTCATGTCTTATCTTACATAAAAATGTGAGCTAGTACCTGAAAGGTTTTAACACAGGGAGAAATGGTCTTGTCCTGTAAAGCCAGTGTAGTTCTGTGGTTTTTACATACCCACTTTACCCGAGTGGTTTGTAGGTGCAAGGCTTCTTTCTTTTTAGTGTGGATCTTTCATTGACATTAAGGAAAAAGCTTGTAAGCCAAAAAAACTTTATAATATTCAGCAGACATAGTACCTGTCACTACTCTTAGCTTCCTATTTGAGTTCTGCTGAATTGCAGCTCACTCTTCCTTGTGTTTTCATGTGTGTGAAAAATTAAGGAAGCTGGAAAGCTTTATGCATGGTTCAGGGCCAAGAAATCCAGCATGTGGACTTAAGACATCTTGCAAAAGCTTCATCAAACAGGAATAATATTTTGAAACAAAAGCAAGGAAATCAAAGACCTCGAACATCGTAACTTTACACCACAGTGTAAACTTTACACCACAGTGCTTTTATAAAGGCATTAAATACTTTTGTCAGATGCAAGGATGCAATTCTATCTTTCTGAATGCAGAAGACTGTCAGAACGATAATCTGGTTTTCCAGTTAACACTTTTCTTCCTTTAAGTAAGGAAATCTTAATATCTGTGTAATGCCAATACATGAAAGAATTGATTGCTTTATTAGGTGAACACTCAGAAGTACTAAGGCTTTGAAGCCCAGTTTGAAGAGGAAGTACCACGTAGAAGTAACTCTCTTTTTTTAATTGTATAACCTTGTATCAATGATGAAAGTACCTAATATTACCTCTGTATTTGAAGCCAAAATACTTAAATGAATATGAAAATCCTATATAAAACGTTTTCCCCCTCCGCTGGATTTGCTGCCAATGGATATTTTATATCTCAAAGATGTACAGCATTTAAAAGGATTTACTACTTTTAGGGTCATAGTGGTGTCATCCTGAAAAATGCATGTTGCCCTGAATTAGGAGGATGAAAACTTGAAAGCTTGGTTTGCTCCAAATGTTCACCAGAATAATGAAGAATTAAACTTGCCTTTGGCTATTCTTCAGTAGACAGTCTTACAGAGTAGCAACTAGGTAAGAAATAGAAAAGATAAATGCCTGGGTCTATATACAAACAATTATAAATATTCAATAACTTCTGGAAAAATAACAATTTGGTTGGAAAACCAGATGGACTTTGAAATGAGAGTTAAAAGTATTTGCATTGATAGTAAGGTCCAGTGGAAGACTGGTAGTGTCTTCTAGGCACAGTCTCTTGTGATAAGCCACGTGTACCTGTAGTGAAAAAGAGCACAGCTGTTGCAAGTCACTGAGATAAAACCAGCTGGACCAACCGTGTTCACTCAGTGAAAGGAAAGGGGGAAGAAGGAGCAGAGTGCTGAGCTTCTTAGCAGAAAAGAGGGAACAACTTCTTTGTTGTTTTGGATGCTCCTCAGTACCAGTCAGTTAGCCAAATATTTCTGTTTTAGTGTGAGGTGATTGTCATCTCTTCGTAGCCTTCCTCTGGACTGTAAATGCATGCTCTCAGAGGTGCACCAAAACAAGGAATGTGCCTGGACTGTATGTGCTGATGTGGAAATGATTAATGATTGAGGAGACTCCTTTTCTGACAGTGGCTATTTCTACTCAAGCTGAGCAGTATTCAACTTATGTGATGTGCACAAAGTTTTGGACTGAATTGCTAATACTTCTCAGCACTCCACAGTGGAAACCCTACAAGATCTGGACTGAAATAAATACGTGTGTGTAAATCCTGATGATGAGTATGTGGATATGTGAAGTGAGGTAAGGATGTGTTGAAGTAGAATAGTTTCATTCCTGCTCCGTTTTAAAAGTTTCTGCTCTCATTGAATAGTTTTTGCCATTGCTGTGCTGTATGCAAAGGGCAGCTGTTTTTGATAAGCAAGCTTCAAATTTCTCCTTAGTGTTAAAATACTAGGTTTTTGACTACCTCACTTTCCACTTTACTTTTAAGCCCTCTGGCACCTCTCTTTGCAGCTCTTGCCAACTCTGGCTGCGTGCAAGACCCCTCAGTGTAGAGTACAGAAATGCTCTTCATACTGAGGCAGCAGCCTTAGAAGCTCAAGTACTCACTTAAGCTCACTTCTGTTGCTTAGTGTTCATTGAACCTGCTGCAAGTCTTGAGAGAAGAAAGTCTTGCAAGAAGCTGTCTTCAGTTCATGAGGGAGAACTCTGCATATACCATCCCTGCTGCACATTAACCTGATCTGTTCTTCAATTCTTAGCAGCTAGGACTTAATCATACATTCTAGCTGTGAAAGAGTGAGTTTCTGTTTGACTACCAGTAACTAGCAGTTATCACATTGTTAATGTTTGGAAGGCATTAATGTGTTGTTATATTGTTAAACACAAATATCCCACTGGATGTTTGAAAGCATACAGAGACTGATTTGTTGCAGTACCAGTGTTCTCTTGGAATTTAAAATGAGAAAGCTGCTAGATCTGTTCCTTTTGGAAAGCTGCTGTCTGAAGTTTGTGGCTGTGTTCCCTAGTTCATCAGAGAAACTCTTCGTCAGTGGAATTAAATGAATAATAGAAATGACACAATACTGTATCTTTACAATAGACTTTATCTTATCTTTTTTTCCCCTGCAGTTCCCTGAGTGTTTCACTCAGGGTGACCAAGGCTGATTGCCATGTACACAGAATCCTCTTATCCCTGGCAGTGTATGTGATTATTCTTATGCTGGATGTATTTATAACAGGACCAGGCTCAGTGTATCACTACATGAAAGAAAGACTCTTCTAGCATACATCAGTTAAATCATCCAGATGGTAGAAGCTACGTCTTTCATATTTTTATCAGATTCTGCTTTAGGAATTGCCTCTGCTGATAATACTGAGAAGTAGAGCATGGGGCTTCGAGGGGCAGTAGCCAGCATGTGCTTTATGTGTGGTAAACAGCCGCTGTACTTGCATGTCACCTGTCATGGTACAAATGAGGAGTAGCTTCTTGCTGAGACATTTCTGAGGTGGGAACTTTGCATAACAGAGGCCCCTTGTTGTGTGTTTGATGGCACTATAAATTTTTGTTAGTGTAACTAACTGTAAGGTTTGAGATGGGGTGCTGAAAAGGGGAAATGCTCTCTGCTTGTGCTGTGTCACCTTGGGTGAAGTCCAACATCTGTTGTCATGTAAGATAATTGTGACTTGTCCTTCAGGCAGTGTGATGTTTTCTGTCAATTGGTGCTTTTGTATCTGCTTTTAACTCCGTTACTTAAAATATTCTTAGAAGCTGCAAAATCTCTCCTCATGCATCTGTATTTTCTTTGATAAAGGTGTTGGAACCCAGCCCTTTGTCTTCTTCACATTAGACTTTGAAAAGATGTCACTAGTGACTGTCAGGGTAGAGAATGTGAGGAGATTTGGTCATTTACAAAGGTTATCAAAGGATCTTTGTCATACTAAATTTTTGCATGTAATGTCTCTTTTTATATTGTCTTGGCTGAGTACCATGATGGTGTCCAGCAAGGATCTGCCTGTGGTGGCCTGCCCCGCCTGTGGGCGAGGAAGCTTGTTCCTCCCTGCTAAGATGAAGGGTTGGTGCAATGTCACACAGAGGAGGTGCACATGGAGGAAATGTGTGCATGCTGTCCCACGATGCCTTGGGCTGTTGATGTAATTTGTTTATGCTGAGAGAAAACCTCTTATTAGTCTAGTAGCATGGCAAACCACAATCAAAACAGTTACATTCGTACACCATGTGAAGAAGCTCATTTAATCCTCAGGCAAGTTTCAGAGGTCAAGTCCTTTCGTCCCATAGCCTCGTCTTGGCAGAGGCCCAGTGCCAAGGAGGAGTCCTGTCCTTGCCTTGTAATTCCTCCTCCAGACAGTCTCCCCAGCCAGAGGAGACTCTGTCTTCCTTGGATATGTTATCTCCCTGGACCTGGTGTATGCATGCACAGAGCAGCTATGCTGAAGATGTGCATTGCTCAATCATCTTCTAAAACAGTTCTCGATGGTTCCCTTCAGGCCCCTGATCTTACCTTCTCTCCTCACCTGAGTTGTAGAAATGGAAGTGTGTAGGGAACCAGGGCACAGTAAGTTTCCACATGGATACCACTGTGGGATGGCACCACGCACGAGTGGAGGTGAAAGGGCTGGCATACTGGTGAATGGGTTTAGGGTGGAAAGGACAGGTAGAAAGTCAAGGAAAATGGCACACAACGGTGTGTAGGGGCAAATGTCAGAAGTGCTTGTAAATATTTTGTTTTCTGTCTGATTTTTAGGATGTGTTGCTCTGTAACTTGAAAAATGGGAGAAAATTTGAAATATTGTGAAAACTTGGCTGTGCACTAGCCCAGGATTTTTCATGAGCAGGGAAGTAGAAAGCATTGGCTCTTGTAAAACCTACATCTTCTCAGAGTAACTTCCATCCCAGTGGTGCACTTGGTTTGCCCAGTTGTGTTCCTTGTGAATGCGACATTCAAAATATTTACAAGAGCCGCTGCCTTGGAATGTCCCAGTTAGCTTTGGAGTGGTGGGGACGAGCAGCTGCAGTGGCCTCTGTCTTCTTGCTGCCAGGTGGGGTGCCTGCAGGGACTCTTCATCTCATCCTGAGCTTTGCTTTCCAAAGAGTTTATTTAACCCTTGTCAGTTATTTATTATGTTAAAGCCAACTTTTATGGGAAAGTCACATTAATTCATGCAAAGTAAGCTGTAGATGTATACGGCTAAAATGTTACCAAGAACTCCGGGCCTTGAAAAGGTAAAGATTTATTCAAAGACAGGACACTGCTCACATTTCCCAGAAAACACACCATGAAGGAGATAGATTTATATTAAATGAGTTGGCACCAAGAAATAAAAAAGCTCTTTCAGGCTTGCTCTTGAGAGATATGGAAAGTTCTTGTTAGGCCTTAAGCATCTGGGGAACCTCTCACCTTTCAGATGTTCAGACCGTTCCAGGGTTGACCATCTGGAGACCTTTTTAAAGTTTGTTTTGTTGACATATATTTGCCAAGTTGTCTAACACTTTCTTAACAGAAAGAGGAGCTAGTTAGCACATATGAAGAGACATATTAGAAAATAAATTACAGTTTTGTAGTTAAATGTTCTTTTAGGTCTTGTAGCTTCTTTTTTTTTTTTTTTTAAAGAGAATTAAGTGTGGCAGTGGCAGATTTCTTTACTTCTGTCGGGATATTCCCATCAGTGCATTATTTTTGCTGATGTACTGTACAACTTGGGAAATGTCAAGTTAGGGGTGAATCCTAGGAAAAAAGTTTAAAAAGTTAAAGTTATTAAACGTTCTTAGTTGCTCCAAAGTATACCTACAATGCGGTTCTGTTGAATTATTTATGAAATAAGAATTTTTAATTTTTAGTCTCCTTCATTAGAAAACCCCACAAAGTTTGTGCAAGGTTAAAATAAATAACGGAAACAAAGCTTTTTAGAGAGGTTTGATAGACCCTGTCTCAGATATACCTTTTTTATCAAATGGATATGTTCTGATGCATTTTTCCCTTACATGTAGTGTAAAAGGGTCAGTTGTTACTTGCAGTAACATTCCTTTACATTTCTCTGTGTAAAGCAGCTACTAGTGGTACAATATGTATACTCTGAAGGTACCTTATGTGACAGCAAGACTTAAGCCAGCACTTCCGAATTATTTACATTTTGGAAATGTAAAGAAGTTACATCAAGATAAATGTCAGTTTGTTGCATGTCTATATTAAGAAGTTTCTGTGCATTACAAATGTATCACTCTTACTCAGTGATACACAGAAAGTGGCATGTTCCTTTGTCACTAAAGGGTGACGTAGTTCAGGTTCATTGTGGAGCTGCCATGTGAGCTGCCATGAGTTCACCCACAGAGTTCACCCAGTGGCAATGCTGCAGCAGCTGCCTGATCTGCCTGTGTTCCATGCTAAGAAGAAATCAGACAAGTGCTAATGAATATTGTTTGAGTAAGAAGAGTTAGAAGCAGGGGAAGCAGCATAGTAGTGGGATTCATGCTGTTTTCAAAGTAATTGTCCTCTTCTCTTAGTGCATTTCTAGGATACAGTGTGGACATAAAAACAAGTGAAGAGGAAGACACACTGAAGAGAGTCAAGAACTCTCAGGAGGAGGAAATGGGGAAAGGAAAATGCAGAGCTCATCCAGGCAGATGAGATGGATTAGAAGACAAATATTATAGGGAAAGGGACAGTATCAGTGAGGGGCATGTCAAATGACTCCTGAGAAAGATCCCTAATAATAATAAGCAACGGAGCAAATAGGTCATGTTTTGATAGGTGACCAGGAGATTTGGTAGATCAAGAAGTCAATCTTTATTGAATGAAAGAAGTTAATAATGGCTGACTTCAGTGCTAAAGGATGTGGGTTATATTTTTAAACTTTATCTACCATGAAAGCAGTCTCCTGGGCAGTTCTGGAGTATCAGAATTAAAGAAAAAATCCTGCGTGACTGAATTCAGTGTGTGTTCACTGACTTCAGCAGGCAGGTTCTATTCTTAAGCTTTCGGTATCCTACTAACCAAACTGACAGCTTGAAATAATACCTGAGGAGCTCTTTTTAAAAGTTTGCATTTTAAGATCTGGACTTTATATAAAGATTGTTTCTTTAACATTTACTTTCTAAGCATTCTAATTCATTGTGTAAAATCGGGGTCAAAGAAATCTCAGAATTTGTTATCTTGTAGAGAATAATGGCATTATGCCAAATCTTAAATTACAGTTGTCCTAACCTGGTATGTTTGAGGTGGAATCTCCCATCATGGGGCCAATCTAATATGTCAGTAGAACTGGGTGTTCTTTTCTTTTACTGACTTTTTTGTGGGATGTTACTTAACTTCTCAGTGGTTTAAGTTTCCCTCTCTTTCTATCGATTCTGAGAATGTCTGGCATTGTTCTTGTTTCATTAGAGATCAACAGCTGGCTTTATTGCTGTTTTTGGAGATGCTGCCTGTGAGAGATGCCTTTCTTATATGGTTGAGATGCTCTGAAGCATTAGAATGGCAGTCACTCCAAATGAGACAAAAATCCCCAGTTTCTGCCCTGCTGGGTTAAGGTTAACAAGGTTTAAGATTCTATGCTGGATTGTATCTTTCCAGTGAAGTCTTTTAGTGAAGCTGTCAGACATTGATGAAATTAGTAGATTTCTTTATGAAGTCCTTTTAGAGTCCTTCCCCAACTTCACATCAATGTCTGTATATGTGTGAAAGGTACTTAGAACAAGTCAGTAAATATGGATGTTAGCATGTATGCAGATTACAATAATTAGTGAGCTATGGATGGATGAAAAAATGAGTATGTGTGGATGTCTACTTGGTGCTCCTTTCTGGTGAAATTGTTAAGCACCTGGTGACAGGAGGGGAAGGAAGTTGTTGAATTTCATAACTTTTTTATAAGAACATAAGTACGACCTTTCTGTGTTGTATTCTGTCTTGAAATAGCTGTCATAGTCTTATTTTCACATATGTAATACAAAGTGTGCAATATACACGTTTTGTGAAAGTGTTAATTTTTAAAATCACCTTGGAAACTTACCAGTCAAATGTAGTTGGTATATTTGTGCTATCCACTTTCATCTTCTTTTCTTTGTAACCTGTTGACAGATTAAAATGAACACCTAGCTAGTAATAAGCTTTTATTTTATTTTTTCATATAGAAGTTTCTAATAGGTCATGGCTTGGAGACACTTTGTCTGTGCCAAACTCAGGAGCAACCAAAAAGAAAACCCCTCTAACAACACAAAACCCAGATATGACTAAGGATATTATAAACCACAGTAAGATACAGAAGAGAGATGGAAACAATCTGTTAATAGCTTTCATTCCATCCTTTTGTCTTACATCACCTACCGTTGTGTGACAAGTGGAAAAACTCCTTGAGTTTCTTTGAAAGAGCAAAGAAGTGCATATTTTATGGTGGCATTCTTCAAATGTATTTTACCTCTGCGTTTTCATTATAAATTTTCAGCTGAGCTGTGAAGTGGAGCAACTGACCTAACGTGCAAGATATATATAGAGAGGGAAAACATTTAAAGCGTGCTTTATGTCTTTCTACAACATTTCTGTCTGGCAGAATATAATGAAATAAAGTAGCAGAAAGTTGGAAATAGAATTCATAATAGGATGACTTGGCTTTAAAAACTTGAAATATTTGCCCTTAAAAATTTGCCTTCCTTCCTTGCCAGTACAATTATTTTCAATAATCTCAGTCCTTTTTCAAATATTGTATTGTGAAAAAGCAATTACTGAAAGATCTAAGCTGGTACAGAAAAACTATTCAGTCCAAACTGATAATCTTCTTTCAGGGACACAGTAAAAAATTGTTCTTGAATTGTAAATGGTTCTCACGTGTATAAATAACAATAGAGAAAAATAATTCAAAATTCAACTTTCATGTCACACTAATACAAAACAAATCAGCAGCTCAGCTGAGTAACTGTATGGGAAATGCTTTTAAGATTATAGACAGCAATCTGTATAAGTGTTCAGTGTAGTTTAGTTGTTTCATATTGATTCCTTCTTGTTTTGCAAGCGGTTAAGCTTTCGTGTGTTTTACCTGGTTCTACAGGAGGCATTTTTGAGTCTCCTACCTTGCTGTCCCATATTTTTTATGAAGACAGTAAATTAGTTTTCAGTGCTCATCTGTGTCCCGCCAATCCTTTCTTCAAATCCAGCGGAATCTCCCTTGAGTCCTGCAGGATGTGGGTGAGAGCCCCCAGCTGTGGTGTGACCGGCCTCCTGCTCCCTCTCGTACCTGCTGCAGATTCCACATGGGCACTCGCGGCCTGCGAAGGGCGAGCAGGCCCGGGGCTGCTGTGGCACGAAGCTCTCCTGGCTGCTGAGTGCGGTCACTCCCGCTCTGAGGTGATGGCAGCCGGGACGCATCTGCTGCTCCGTGGGGCTCGGCTGGAGGAGCCGCTCGCTCAGCGCGCCGGTGGTTGTGGCAGCGGCCGGCTGTAACTCGCCTTTGCCCGCTACTGCCCAGCGGGAGGGTTCTGCTTGCAGGCATGGAGGGTTTAAGAGCGAAGCATCAGAAGCAGCGTTCCTTTTTGCAGGTGTGTTCTTTCCCCTGTTGGTAACAACGCTGGCTTTTACAGAGGTACCTGAGAGCTGCGTGCGCTCAGTGCTCCCCACAGAACTGCGATTTCGCTTTCAAAAAGAGACATTTGGCTCGGGCATAAGAAGTGCTGGGGGTTCAGGTGCTGCTGGTGGCTTTCTGACCTCTCACTCCTCCAGCTCACCAAGGGTGTTTCCTACCCTTCACTGCTTATTGGGCTCTTCTTTATGCTTGTCACCGTGTAAAGTATGTATTTATAGCTCTTAAGTGTGTAAACACACATTGCCACAGAGGTTATTAGCCTATCTTCTGTTTTGCTGCTGATTGTGGTTCTAAGATGCTTTTACCAAGGACTATTATAATAAATTATAAATAGCTAAATAATTGTTTAGAAATGCTCTGACTCAAGCTTATTCTACACGTGAGGACTAGTTCAATTTTTTTTTTGGTAAATGGCAACTATTTTCCGTAAAAGTTTGGAACTCTGACCAGCAGAAGGGCCTGCAAGCAAATTAATCAGGGTGAAAGTAGTAAAACCAGCCCTGCTCAGGCTTTTTTCCTCCCTTCTGTGTGGGAAACATGACGTTTTCCAACCCGATAGTGGGAATGTTTTCTTCTGCAGGCCTGAGTCACTTGTGAGGAATGCTAAGATTAATGCACAAGATTAATTTTCTCACTGCTGCTTTCTCCACTGCAGAAATGGAAATTTGTTTGCCTTTAAACTTTTCTTTCATTTCCAGCAAAATTTGAGGTACTCTGAACATTTCTTTTACTACAAATTCAAACCCAGTTTTGTTCTGTAAAATGTGTAAAATTTATCCTTGCATTTTAGTGACCGTGAGCACAGAGATCCATGCACGTTCTCTTTCAGACTTAGCTTATTTTAGAGTGTAGTGATTAATCTTTGAGCTGTGAGCATAGAGCTGTGAACAGTTTTTACTTTATCAGGGTTCCCTAGATGTACAGTATCACTTTAATTCATTTTTTTCCATTTTCAACATAATATTAATTATACCTAATCTATAACAACAGATGTTCTGAAATGGCATTTATATTTATATTGGTTTCTTTAACAGAGCTTACTCTTGCTGTCATCTTTCTTAATTAAGCATTAAGAATTATTGGAAGAATTAGTCTTAAATACTAAACTAAAATATGATATAAAGGATGTCTTCCCAGCTTGCTCCGGAGTAAGCACTACTGTCTATATGTTGAATCTCATCAAAGGCCAGATTTTAATGCACATTAATTTCATTGTGACGTGTATTGCATAAGTATTCCCATTGAATTTGAGCAAAGAGACTTAAAGCTCTAGCTTAAATGAATAAACTGTCTGTTAAAGTAATTTCAGGAAAAGCAGTAGTACAAAAATGAGTTAATGTTCCCATGGCCAATGCACCTTAATTTATATAATTTTAAGATTTAACACATGTAGTTGAAAGCCATCATAAGTGAAAAGAGTGCAATTGGCTTTTTCTCTGTAGTTGGTAAATAACAACGTGTTCTGTGTACTATCCCTAAAGGAGCAGGAGCCAAGCTCCAGGTACCTTTCTTTGCACTTTGGGCCAGGCATTAGCTCCAGCACTGACCCTGACAGCTTTGTCCTGCACAAAGCACTGCTATTCCTTTCAAGACTGCAGGGGAAATGCCTGACTTTGCTCCCTGCCCTCCCTGTGTCCCAGTGCTGCTGCCCACAGAGGAGGGGTAAAAGGTGACCTGGAAGTGATAACACTGGCTCTGGGCCCAACAGTGTCTTTATGTCTCTTATTTGATTGAAAGGAAATCAGTCTGGAGAACAGCTAGGAAGAAATGGAGATGCTTCGGATGCGTATATGTGTAACTTAGTATGGTCGTGTTCAGGTACCACTGCTGCGTGTCGTGTGTGCCTGCTGATGCTCATCAGCTGTGTTCTCTTTGATGCTCATATGGTTGGAGAAGTAATTATTCCAATCGAGACTAAAAAAAAAAATTAAACATAATTTCCATTTTAGACAGGTTGCTTTCTCAGAGAGGTTTATTGTCACAAAGACGTGTAAAATCCTATTCCACTGATGTAACTGAAATTTCTGCCTTATTCTTCATTTAGGATAAATGTTTACTTGGGGTTTCTTGTAGTGTTAAGGGACAGAGATTATCTCGTAGCAAATGTCCTGTTCTTGTTGATGAGGTTTGGTTCTCCGCTGTGATAAGGAGATAACAGAGGTGGAAAAAAAGGTAACATTGAAACCCTTGAAAGTCTGTCTTCTCATTCAGTCAATGAGAAGACATAATTAGTAATTGAAAAGGCAATTAAAATGTGACAGGCTGCCAAAATTTGTATATCACATCATTTTTTTTAATAGTGCATTATTTTTTTGAAACTATTTGTGACTCTTTTGGCTTTTTTTTCTTTCTCACCTTCCTGCATCTGACTGGTCATTTCAATTCTCCTCATTTCCTAATGCCCTGAATTTTGCTTTGCCTGTTGGCAACACCCTATTTCATTCTGTGTTCTCCTTGTTTACATTTGCTGCTTTCTCATTCTGTGTTCTCCCTGTTTACATTTGCTGCTTTTCTTCCATAGGTTTCTGACACTGTTGATTTCCTGCTCAGTCCCATATTGGCTACTCATTAACTTCCTGTGAATTTTTCCCTTTGGGTATTTAATGCTTGCTTCTACAATTTTTCATGATCCTTCTTTTGTTCCTTTCTTGTTATACCACAATCAAGACTGGTCATTATTCCTATAATTTTTCAACATAATTTTCTGGGACTCTTTTATCATCATTAGGTAGAAACAAAGGCAAGTTTGTATTTTGGTGTACTTAACAGGGCTAGAAATTAATTAGAAGTGTAAAAGAGAAAACCTTCCCCTTGCTTTGGAGACTCAAATTTCATGAGAGTTCTCTATTTAGATAGCCTTGCAATTTCTGATTTTCCATTTTCAGATCAGCCCCTTTCTATTTTCCCCATATCAATGCATTGTCAGTTTAGAACTTGTTCTCTGATCAGTGAAAAAGTTCAGATAACATGGATGAAAACTCACATTTAGTCTAAATGGGAGGAAGATTTATCTCAGTAAGACTTACTGAAAATATCTGAAGCATCACACAGATGAATAACAAGCCACCATGTCAGGTTAAACTGGAGAGGAAACAGATTGAATCACAACCCGCAGAAGACTTTGTGAGCATCTTGCTGAGGCCTTTTCCGAAGACATCGGTTTTATTTATGGTGTATGTTACTTCAGTATGTTTCTAAACAGACAAGAAAGAGGAATTAGAGTCATAAGAGCACAGAAATGTACTTGAAATTTAGCACTTTCACACTGTGTTCCAGCCTGTCTGACAGCAGTTGCTGTAAAGCATCTGGAGAAGAGAAAGAATTAAGCCCTGGATCTTGAACGATGCACTCATACTTGGGCAGTGAGTAGCAGGGTGCGGTCCACATCTGACACTGGTGCTGGACTTCTCTTCCTGCCTCTGCAAACGGTTTTGTGCTGACCTTAAATAATTTCCTTCGGGCTAAATTAATATAGGGAGGGAAGTGTCAAACTGCAAAGCTGTAAGACTTGTGAAATGCTTGGCTTTTTCTGGAGGGGAAACTATAGCCTTGAGTGCATGCCTTATCTCCCTGTGCAATGGAAAGGACGAAGCAAGTGCCATATCACAGACCTGCCAGCATGCCAGACAGGGCTGCACAGGACCCAGAAGATGTGCATTCACTGTTCTCCAGCGTGGCCTGGCGGGAGGTTCTAACTCCAGTTTCTTGGAAGAGCTACAAGCCACTAGGTTAGAGAATAGCCTAAAATCAGGAATCTATTTGTTTGTGTTTGCCCTGGTTGATTACGTTGGTTTAGTTTGGTTTTTTTTTTCCCCACTGGTGGTCATGTCGGATTTTTGGGTTTGATTTGAGGGTTTGATTTTTTTTTCCCCCCTACAACCTTTTCTTAGTTTGTTCTTGTTCTTTTGTTTTTTTTCAGAAATATATTCCCATATCTGCTTCTGGCCATGAAGCTCTTTTTTTACAGAAGAGCCTGTTTTCATGTTTTGAATGAAAACTGTGGTCATCTCTTTGTCCTGTAAGCATGTGACCTTTTACATGTACCTCTGGGAGACCACGTCGTGTACTTTCTGCCTTTTCAGTCACTGCAGTGTGGATGTTAGTGTGGTGTGGTGGGGCTGAGGTATGGAGACCAGACTGACATTTTCCTGACTGTGCCAGAAGGGCTGTGGAAACCTGGGCAGTTTCCCTGGTCTAAATTTAAACACCTGTGTACTGTCCCTGTTAGGCACGTGGCACACACCTTTTGTTTTGCTTTTCTCACATGTAAATTGGAGTGATTGTTGAGCTGGATACTTTGCAGGAATATGGATTGGTCCCCTCTGCTGCTCTGGTTTCAATAAGCTGTACATGTTATAAACATAGTTTGCAAGCTGATCACGGTTGATCTGTTCTTACTGGTCACAACTCTCAAACAGTGTGAGGTATTATTCCCACTTATTTCTAACGCTGCACAGAAGAGAGCAGAGATGTTCATTTTTAAAGTAAAATCAAGCAGTCATTTTTCATGTTCTCAAAATCTACCAAGAAACTTGGCTTATCTTCTGGTTTTCTTTTCATAGTATCTTACGTAACAACCAAAGTGATAGTCCTTAGATTGAACTTTTGTACATTATTAATATGATTTTTTCAAGATCTTGCACACTTTTGCACATCAAATTACAATAACATGGCATTGGGACCATCAGTAGCAATTTGTATCACTTTATCACCAGTCTTTATTTTTACTTATTATGTAAAATCTTTACTCAGAGGATGTGGAGTTATTCTTCAGGGACATTTGCATCTTAGGGTGTCTCTAACCCTTTCTATGGACTGCTTTTTTTTCAAACATGTCAAAATACTGTGGAAAACCCCAGTCACCAAAAATTAAAACATCTCTGTCTTTCTTGCTTTACAAAGTTATGACTGAATCTGTGAGATAAAACCTTCATGAACCTCGTGAGAAGTTGTGAACCCGAGCCTGGCTCTGTTTTAGCCCTTGTGGAAAGACTTTCCTTCTGTCCAGGACTTTTGCCAGTTAAGACATTAGAAAAACTTCCGTACACAAGGTGTGAAAGCAGAACAAATGAGTGTGGTCCTGCTCCAGCTAACATTTACCGAAAGATTGATGCGAGCTTCCTTTGGGGCAAAGTTGTCTTCCTGTGCATTCACAACAGAGAGAAAGAGATGGTGTTGGGTCTATACTGGGGTTCTGTAGCTATTCCACCCCGCCAGGTCCCATTTAACTCTTTCCTCACTGGCTAACTTTGTTTACTGACGTTACTAGGGATCCCTTTAAATGTGGCATCATGGCCAGTTTAGGATTCTACTTTCTGGATTTTTGTTTTACAGAATGATGTACAAGCAGACCCAAGTGTCCCAGAAGTGAGTAGTGTTTCAGGGTACCTCAGGTTTTGGATAACAAGGTCAAGTCACTGATTTTTTTCAAAAGATGAGGCCACAGCATCAATCTACCTCAGAGAGCTTCTCAAAGTGAGTGGTTGTGACCTAAGACTGAAGCAGCGTATTTATGCAAAAAGCCATACTCCCATGTCACAGAGAGTGAGATTATCACTTTGATCATTCTGGGTGTCTTGCTCCCTGAGAAGAGTTGGGAGAGGGAATACCAGAAGCAAGATGTGATCTGTCCAAAGCAGCAAGCTCTTCTGTTGTGTGATGAACTAGAACAGCTCTGAAGTCATGCAAGCATTTTCTCTAGGGGAGTATAAATGTCTCAAATATATCAGGACCCAATTTTTAACCAGGACTCTTTTAAATACATCTACCCAGAAGAAAATCTGACCATTTTGTTCTTATGTTTGCAAAACATAGGTAGGATTTACGTAAGTATTGTTATTATTTACAGTTATAGTTATAATGTTTGGGTTGAATATTCTGTAGCAATCAGTGACGAGCTAAATTAACATCCTTGCCTGGTTTTGTGTGACACATTGCTACATATTAAACCTATTTGTCAGGTAAGTGTTGATCTGAACAGAACAAGTGTCTTGCTCAGAGCAGCCCTGCTCATGCTAAAGCTGTGCCTTAGCTTCAGGAAATGCACTGTAATTAAATGCCAGTAGAAATTGTTAACTTGGCAGTAGCTCAAGCACTATATTGCAGTGAGGTCTTGATTTCCTTTATGCCAAGGTAATGTTAGAGCAGTACTTGATTTATCCTGAATTTACGGGCCTGTGGCAGACTATAATCTAGTTGTGGGCATTGGAATACTTCCCTGAAAAATAGGAGGAGTGTAGTTTACTTTTTGTAATTCTACTGTTGTTTTTTGTGGCTAATAGAATATTCTTCAAATGTAATTCTGGGAATAGTGCTGGGAGCTGGATAGTTAGTATTACACAGAGTTAAAAATACCAGAAAGGCAAAGAGCCTGAGTCCAGTTTATGAAGAATGTAGAGCAGTATGGCATACATAGTGTGAATGGGAAAACTCCCTGCTTTGTAGATTTAAGTAGCATGGATATATTTCCAAACATAGCTTTGTTGTGTTTTTTTTAAATAAGAAAAGTAATCCTCTCATTCTTAAACTTCCTTTTGGAGACAGTAGGACTTTTTCTTACTGTTTTTCATTTTTTCTTCAAATCTACTCATCCCTAGTATTTAGCTTTAGTCTTGAATCTAAATGGTACGCACTGGATTTTTATACTTGGATTTTGTGTTAGGGAATAAAAACTCACAATACTCCCCATGAGAAGCAAACAGAAGATGAAATATCTGAAGTTGCAGTCTAATTTGGTTATTGAAGATTCTAGTCTTCATCTGCTTGGTTAAGCTATAAGGATAGTCATTTTAATGCACAGACCAGGTGGTAAGTGATGCAAATGTGAATGTTTTCCATGCGAAAATCTTTACACTGGTGCTTATTCATTTCAAGACATAGGAAGTTGCATGCTACTCAGCTGCTCCTTCTTCCAAAAGATTCACCAGCACTTCTCTGTAAAAGTTCAGTGCTAAAAACAATAAATTTGTATTCATCAGCTTTATTGTGCAAAACTGTTCAGATACAGCAGTTACAAGAATATGATGGTACTGAGCAATTTGCTTCTCATTTGCTTAACTGAGGCTGGGATTCAGACTTCTTCTTCTGAGTGCCTTTCAGGCTGGTGAGTCACTCTGATGGGCTTTTTCTCACATGGAAAGATAGGGAGACTTTCTGCTCCTCCCACCACCAGTTCAAAAGTGCTGTAGAAGACAAAAAGGAGATAATTTTTCATGTTTTCAGAATTGCACTCTGTTAAAGAAACTGAGGAGATAGCCAGTCCCTTTGGCATTTGCTGCACAGGTGTCTGCAAACCAACAAGGACAGTTGGGATAAAGGTGTAAGTAGATTGTTATACCCTTGAGAAACGTACTTAGTTCAGAAACTTAATAAGCAGTTCTTACTGCTTATTTAAATTCAGAATTTAGGTGAGAAAACTAGCCTAGGAAAAAAGGGGAAGGAGGATTTGGGAAGGAAGTAATGCTGAAGGTGCATGAAGGCAAATCATGACCTGAATCCTTTAGAGGTTCATGGTAGGAATTGTTGAAGCTCTGGAGATCTGCTTATTCCTGTCAGAAGTAAATAAATACATTTTCCTGGGGAGAATATAATGTTTCATTTACACAGATTAGCTCGAAAGTTTGCTGTAGCTGACTGTAAAATAATGTAGACATGTCTACAGAACTTTCCCTGTGATTTAGAAAATGCTTTTCCTCTGTTTCTGTATGTGTGCCTCTGCATAAAGAATACAATACATAGGTTGATTGTGAGATTCAGTTACCACAAAATTGATCAAATAGGACAGAATGGCTTCCGTATTGAGGAATTTTAAAGGGCTCTACTTCACCCGTACCTAGAGACCAGATATTTGGAAATGCTTAGGTACGTAAATGTACTGGAAGTCCTCAGTGGCATTTTACAGTGTTTAAACCAAGTTAATAGCTGCTGATTGCAACTGGGCTTAGGCAACTGACTCGCTTCTGGTTTAGAAAGCCCTATGAGACTTATGTGTAATTTTAGACCTCTAAGAAATATTAAAATATGGTCTGATACTTCAATGACTATGCTTCAGCTAAAATTTGAAGTCTACCTGATATCATTTCTGGCACTGAGGACAGACCTCTTGAGCTTGTGTCTTGTGGATTTTGGCTTCTGTATCCATATCGTGTTTCGTGGAGCAGCAGCTCTAAGGACAGGACGAGATCACTTGAGGCAAACCACTGCTGCTGTAGACAGCTGTATCAGATAATTCTTGTTATTATGGTCGTGGTGTCCACTACAAATAACATTACTGACTATTTGGTGACCTCTAGGAATTTGTTCTTCTATCTTCTGCTACCTTTTGGACTGGAATTTCAAAACTGACTCAGCAGAAAGCATATGGCTACAGTGAATATCAATGCCAGTTACCGTGATATTAGTAATAGTGCTGTTAGTTTGGATTCACATTATTGTTGGACATGTAATTCACATTATTGTTGGACATGTAATTTTAATTCATTCTGTTATGGATTCTACATTCTACAATAACGTTCAATTTGTATTGCCAGTGGGTTGGAAAAGAAATTAATGGGGAAAAAATGTTGTCTAATGCACATACTAACAACACTTTAGAAAGTGACTTCCATAAAAAGAAAAAAAGATTTGTGTAATTAATTGTATCAGTGATTGATACTTTCCCTTTTTTCCCCCTCTGTTCCTCACAGCTTTTGGAGCTCTGTTTGCTTTCCAGAAGTATAATGATATTCTCTGAGTGGCTGAAAAGGCTTCCTTCTGCCCTAGGCTTAGAGCAGAAAGGATGAATGCTTTGGTAGTGCAATGCTGAACTGAATGCTGGGGGAGAAAACAGAGGTTTATGAAGATAGAAAAAGAAAAGATTTTATAACTTCTTCATTACTTCTAATGTTTGTTTTCAGTATATTCTGCAGTATTTTTTTCTTTTCTGAAGAAATCTATAGCTTCCACACAATTTCCTTTGCCCTGTTGGTTTTCATGACTCATTATTCATTGAAAATCTATTATTAGCAGAGAAGATGGGTCAAGTTCCTGGCTGCTATAAAATGCACGCTAAATACTCAGCATGAGTTCTGGTGGGCATTTGCACTTACCTAGCAAGTAAGGATGCTCTTGGGAACCCTGCAGAGAATTGCTCAAGATTCTGTAAGACTGCAATCTCCAAGTTCAGACTGTACATAGAGCATGGCTCTCTGAATAGATTTCTAAAAATGTGAGACTGGAAAAAAAGTTAGGAGTGGGTAAAGAAAAGCAGAGCTTTGTGTATGTGTGGGTGAGGAGAGTGTTTCTCCTCTACTCTGACCTTATTTTTTCCCTTCTCTATATGGTTTATTCCCCATTTCCCATGCATCTCTTTTATGCAAGGTTTCAAGGGACCCTCTGTTGTACTCTGGAATAGTGTGTGGCTCAGGAGGAGACACATTCCAGTGGCCTTACCAGGAATGAACCAGTATGGGGCTGCCTCTGCACGAGGTCTGCAGCATGGGCTGCCATCCTTGAACTTACAAGTCTTGCCATGAGCCTGATGAAGGTGGTCCAGCTGACTGTTCCCTGGTGGCATTGTAATCTCAAGTTCCCCACAGTGCATTCCTGCGTTCTGACTGAGTGGTACATGGAATACACCTCTTTAATCACACACTCTGACTGTAACACCTACTAACTACTGTGACAGGCACTTTCTTAATACCCTGTGTAGAACATGTTTTTATTATTCCGAAAAGGGTTCAGAAAAATGACTCAGTACATTGTCATCTCTAAATTCCCTTTCTCCAGACAGTTTGAACCAACTGAAAGGTGTACAGACACCTTTGTTTTTAAAGTTTACATTTTCAAATCTGCATATCATCTGAATTGACAAAGGAAATGCATCTTTCTGCCTTTTTTACATCATCCTACAATATCATAGATATTATACAAGGAACATTAAGAAAGAAATTATAAAAGGAAGATGGAATTGCAGATCTGGTTTTGTAGTCCCTCTCAAAGCTTAGAGCCAGGTGTGTTTTCATCCTGGCTGTTATTTCCTGTGTGATGCTCAATGGGCATCAGGAGCCTTTCTGGCGTTCACCATTTTTTCAACTCTGATTTGTTGAATGGGCAACTTCTTTAATAGTCGTTTGAAATATTTTGTGATTCTATGCCTGATGGCATGATGTAGCTCTGATAGCAATCCCAGTGGGAACAAAGAAGGAAAAGTCTATAAATCCCCACTAAGCTGTAGTCACAGCTGACAGGTTGCTGAAAGCCAGCCGTTGCTGTCGCTGATCTAGGGAGGAAAAGAATGCCTTCAGCTGGGGGCTCAAAAGTACCTGGTGAATCCAAAGAAGGGCAGCTACAGCTGTGGGAAACGCTGCACTCTTTTAAAATGCCTGCAGGACACACAGTATAGCTCAAGGCAACCAGATAGGTAAAATAATATTTTCTTTTTTAAATGACCCTTTTCTAAGCTGTTCATAAGCTCCATTTATTAATCTTCAAAAATGGATTATGATACACAGTAAATGGTCAGTGTGCAACAGTTAAAAATAACTAAGTGATGCCATCTGCTGTCTTAAAATCTTATTTAATGTTACATCTGACTGAACTGTTATCCTAACAAGTGGAAACTGCCTACACTGAGTATGATGTCAGAGCCATGACATGTTACCTGATGTGTGTCAAAGTTAGGCAATATAAATATTGATTATGATTAAATATAGTAGACTATAGAATGTCAGAAGGAAATGTGATACTAGTGTCAATCCAAAATAATTCCTCAGTGAACTTACTTTGCAAATAATTTGAGGGGTTTTTTTTCCAGACGGTTTTGTGGTTTTTTTATTTCTGAGAGGAAGAAGTAGAATCCTGTGGAATAGAGGGGAGATTGGAAGAAGGTGGCACACCATCCCTTTAAAGCGTATGTTTATTAAAATGTATTTTTTATTTAGTGACATTCTTCACGTTACTTCTATACTTAGTACAAGTTATCTACAATGACTTTACTTCTGGGTGCTTTGTGGAAAGAGTCAACCTGATCGTGGTCTTCAAAGAAGTTGAGAACCACATTTCTGTAAGACACGTTGCTCAAAGAGAATTCACTCATCGTGTCAGATCATAACATTTAACAGTTGAATATACCTTCAGCTAAGCTAACTTTGAAGTGAAGTTGACTGTGGACTACCATGCTCAGCATTGAAATGGTATCTCATTCAGAGAATATCAGATAGTTATTTATTTCATGTAGGTGTATGTGTTAGGTTGCTTGGGGTTTGACAGCAAGAGTTAAGGATGTATTTTGTTCACATGCAGTTAGGCCAGATTGCAGTTCACAGGTAGCCATTAATGAAACACTGAAACACGGCAGAGTGATCTGAAATGCAATCAGCAGTGCTTAGCAGGTATAAAGGGTTGCAGAACCAGAGAGATGGGATTTAACTCTTTTTGCCTTTCTTCGTTGTTGCTTTTTGTAATGTTTGTAAAGCACTGACATAAGCTCATCTTCCCGTACTTTTTTGTCACCATAGTGAAAATAATCTGAATTCTGTGAAGGTAGCTATTACTATTGCACTGTTGTAACTTGTTATCCTGAATGGATATGGCTTGTTTAGTGTGGTGTGAGTAAGGATATGTTTGGACATAAATGTACGTAGAACCACGGTCTGATAATGAAGTGTGTAATTTCTTGTGGATCTTGGGGCTTTTTAAATTTATTATCAAGACTGCAGTGATGTGTATTTCTGCTTGTATTTTTAGAAGATACACAATCCGTGCTTAGAGTTTTGCGTATTTTAATTTTCATAGGAAAACTTATTCAATATATAAATATTCATTTCCAGATGTAGTACACTAGAACTGCTCTTCTAGTGGAGCACTATAAATAACAGAAATTCTTAATTTGGTTCCTCTCTCTACTATGGGAGCATATCTGTAAGATTCACAAACGACCAAACCAACAGCAAATTAATTCTACAGTTAACAAGCCCTAGAAGTGTTTTGCTTTCCAGCTGCCTTTTTATTCAGGAGATCTGCAAATCATGCTTTGACAGAGAGAAAGCTATGCATGTATTTATATCCTTCTCATAGCTTGCCATACCTCTTTTAAACTTCTGTAAAATTCCTTTGCAGCCAAACTGTCCAATCTGGAGCATTAAGAAATCATGAGATGTCTTGAAAAATACAGAGATATATTTTAAAAAATATGTACTCAGTGATCTTTTGGATTTTTGTTTTCTAAACATTCACGTATTTCCAAACTTCTCTGCACAATTCTGAGGGCTCAAACCCTGCTTTAAGAGGCAGAATAAAATGTGAAATGGAGATTTTTATGTAATCATGGGTTGGATTTAAAGCACAGAAGCTTTTCTGCACTCACAGAGTTTACTGCAGATTTCCAAGTGTCCATCAACCAAAAGCTGTGACAGCCTAGAATTATGATGCATTTACTTACATACAAATCTGCTGCTGTTAATGTTGTCCCAGGTGGGCATGAACTGTAAACTGTGTGTTAGGCTTTATTTGGGATAGTTTCCAAATGAGTGGGAAGGGAAATAGTACTTAGTTTAGATAATATAATCTATGAGTTCCTATTATATTTCCAGGGCAAATGCTGCACTCATAATTAGAGCATCAGTAACAATGAAAGGAAATGTTATGCTCTTGGCTGTAGAAAAAGCTACCTGAAGGCAAGAGGAGATTGAAACATCTTGTCGAAAAGAAGCAGGAAGAGATTTTATTCCTCATGAAAAGTCAAGGAGCTTCTGAGATGACGTTTTGAAGAAGTTGCAAAAACATACTCTTTTTCTAATTAGCACATCTTTCTTAGGGAATGATGACTGGCTGTTCTGGAAATGTCTAGGCTTTTGGGTAGCATGTGTCTTTCACCATGCCAGTCTGGCTGTATGGAAGACTGAACTACTCTCTATGTACAGGATAATGCAGTATCAGGGTGCCCAGAGTGCTTCTGATTCTGTAAGCTGATGTAGACAGTAGAGTATGGATTAAAGATGTGGATGATGGGAAGGAATGACCAAGATGTAGGGAAGATGGTAGAATCATAGAATTAAAGGAAAACCAGGCTGTCAGAATTGTCTTTTCTTCAGTCTGCCCACCAGTATTTTATGCTACGTGAATTTTGACTATAGCAAAGTGCTTCATAAATTTAAAATGTAAACGTAGAAGATTTCTTTCTCTTATTCCCTGGTGTAATTTTTACTTTCGTAACTCATGTTCTTTTCCAGCTGAGTGCTATTTCCAGGGAAGCCAATTCATGCATTTTAGAGGTGAGCAGTGCTTTGGGAACTTTCCAATCTGACTGAAAAAATACAAAACCCTTAGTGAAGTACCAACATGAAGACCTAGAAATGCAAGGAACCATGCACATGATCACTATTTATCTTCGTTCCTGCCATTCCTGCTACAGGAACAGAAACACGTCAATGACTCATCTTTTTTATTTTGTTTTGATGCTGAATTACCAGAGATGTCTGATTCTGAGTCTAAACTCCACATTATGAGAGGCTTTGAAGTGCGCTGTGTCATGGGAGGGGGCTGCTTCACCTTGCTGTGAATGAACCTCGGGTCTGCCTGAAAGACATCACCATGTCTGACTTGCTGCAGTCTAACACCTGTGGGGAAGATGAAAACACTCATCACAGAATTTTCATCTCTGAAACAGAAAAGGTAATTTGTTACAGACTGTGAACTAGGTGCCAAAATGCAATTTCTCTGGTAACTTGGAGCACAAGTGCAGCAATAGTGATGAGGGTGCTTACGTGATGTGCTTGGCTGAATAAATAACTGATCAGGATCATGGTGCAGATGGCTGGGTTAAAACTTTTTTTTTCTTTTCTTGTTTCTCTGTTAGTCTGATACAATACATACAATTCTTTTTCTGCAGCCTAAGATTTGAATGATGAATACCAGCTTATTAAGCAAGTTTGGTGCTTGTGGGATAGCTTGGAAGTCTGGTGTGCGATTTTATTGATTTGGAAAGATTTGCTTTAGTTCCTTCAGCATTACCCTGTTTTGTCACCTCTTGTTATTTTGATAGCCTGCTCTGTGAAAATTGAGTTGTATTGAGTCTCCTTATATGATGTAGGAATTCAAATAAATATGGTGGTGTAACACCTTAGATCAAAGTTAGGATTCAGTCTATACTTGAGAAGATTTGCAGTTAAAAATATGAAGTTCTGTTCATAATTACTTGTCAGTTCAGAAAATAATTATTTCCACTCACTGGGCCAAGCTACTATGAACTTTTTGGGCTTGTTAGAGCAAAACTCAGGCAGCTGTAGTTTTGAAATAAAGTTAGATAGTCTACTAAGGAACAAGAATTCTTTTTCCAGGTAAGTAATTTTCTATTGTTTCCTTTTGTTTTGCTTCTTGCTTGAATTAGATTATGGAGTAAAACACTAGCATCTTTGCATTAAACAAATATATCTAGTCAGCCTTATTTCCTTACTCTCTTAAAATGGCTGTTGTAGAAAGAGTAAGATTTTCTGAGTGTGCTGGTTTTCTTTCCTTCCAAGCAATGTTGCAAAATGCATCATCAGTTCAGCAGTGTTAAGCATGGTTGCTGCTAGGGGCCGGGAGGAATCACCTTTGGCTGCTGAATTTAATTTGTCTGGTTTGCGTGTGCAGTGCTTTATAAGAACCATTAACAGTAGCTCTTTGGAGAGTGTAAATACAAGAAACAGGGTATTTATAAAGCTTCAGAAAATGTCCCTTGAAGTGTGTGCATGGTAAGGTTATTTCTTAATGTGGTCAGGCAGCTGCTGTCATTTATTTAATTGCTGAGTCTTTAATTGTATTTTGTGTCATCAGGTCTGGACTTCATCCAGCATTGATGTTTCCCACTTGTAATACTTTTGTGTTTAGGAACTTGCATGCATTCTGTGGGAAATTAGGGCCGGAGATTGGCAATGGCTTTGGTGGTGTGCCTTGGGAAAGAAGTTACAGCTGATGCATACCATGGAGTTAAGGAAAGGGGGCAGGGGAAAAGTTAGGCACAACACAAACCATGTTAAGTTTAGGCTCACTTCTTTTTTTAGTTGCAATGGTGTTTTTAAGCCCTATCTCTGTTCTGTCTTCTGTATAGTGTGTTTTGTTGACTGTTTAGCTACTGGACAAATTTACACGTGCTGGAAGACTGGGAAAGGAGCAGTTAAAGAGCGTGCTGGCTAAGGCAAGAGAAGTATTAAGCGGATACAGGTTACGATAGCTCCGACTTTAGCAGCTTGGTAGCTTCATCAGTTTTGACCTGCAGAACTATCTTTATCTTGACAGCATCAAAACTTTGTGAGGAGAAGATAAAAAATAATTAAACTTTAGTCTCTGCACAGTACTTCGTTTCTAATGGCAAATTTATAGCAGCTAGTAAGAGCAGAGCGGAGTTAGTGTTTACAGACTTGAAGTTTGGTGGTGCTGAACATATAATTTATAATTCAATATAGTCAATTCAAGTTGGTCAAGCTGTGACATGATCTGATGGTTGCAGCCTTCCTTTATTATATTGATACATTGTGTGCATGCAGCATTAGCACTCTGCTTAGAAATGAAAATCTTTAACATCCCAGATCATTGCGTGATAAACCTTCTTGCAGCATTGCATGATAAACCTTCTTGCTGTCCCTAAGCTCTCTAGTTTCAGTCACTTCAGGTTTGTGAAGGCTCACTTGCAGAGTGGAGTTCTACAAATTCCTGCTCACCCAGGATCTTGAGGGATATGTAGAGTTCCCAAATGTGGGAACAGAACCTGCAAGAATTTATAAACTCGGCCACAGAGAGAAAATGACCACACCCACTAAAACATGAGATAATATCTCCCACACACTGAAAGAAAACAAAAAACAACATGCAGAATCAGACTCTGAGAAAGCATTATCTAGTACGTTTAAAATGGCACTGTATGTGTTTCTATTTTAAGATTATTTAACATAAATTGATGTTATCTAACTCCACATGTCTCCAGTGAGGGAATTTCATCCTGAGTGCACAGAACATGCGCATTGACTTGGAAGAATAAACAACTGTTCTTTGCTATTTTTTTTCTTGAAATGCAAAGACAGGAAAGAGGGAATGTGATTTCCCTTGCTACCTTTAACTCCTTCCCCAGGCCAAGCATATGTCATAAGCTAGCAAACAAAAAAAAAAGAACTTTATTAGAACAAATAGAGAAAGGATCAGCTAAAGCTCTGAAGACATCTCAGCTTCTGAAACCTCTTGCCACTTTGCATCATCAGTACTCTTAATGTTCAGGATTTTGCACTGTATGAAGGTCACCTGGAAACCTGTTGATGGTTATTCTCAGTTAAGCCTTGGGATGAAGTGGCCTTCTCTTGGACCTGAATGGATGTGAATCTCCTTGCTGAAATCCAGAAGATTGAGGGTGGATGGAAAACACAGTCAAAACAACACTGGTTTTAGTAAGCACCATGGTTCCTTTAGTAAGCGCCATGGTTCCGTTTTCTGTGTACCTGGCAAGGGCAGAGAGGCTATTTTTGAACTGTCTAGACTATTCTTCTAAAAGGGATCTCTTCTTCTTCCTCTTCTTGTTATTGGTCATCAGGAAGAAGGGAGTTAGCACATCTATTTGTGAATGTGCCCGCACACTGAGCCCACATAAACATTTTACGAAGCATATTTATAGAACTGTTGTAAGAGCATGTGTCCTCAAGAGCTATGCATTTATAAAACTGACTTGCATGTACTTTAATCAGTCCAGAAGCATCACCCCTAACATAAATTTTTGCATGACATTTTCTATTTAATGTAAAATCCACTACCACCACCTAGTCCCCCAGTTTAGCTTTAAAAAGTTTATACGTGGACACAAAGACAAAATGTGAATGTGCAGCCCAGTCATTTAAAGTTCACATTTCTGGTAATAAATTATTTGAATTATTGATTATTCCAAAGATGGAAGATATTTCTCCACATTTGAAAAGAGATGGCAGTCAGGTGAAATCCCCAGTGACTAGAAAAAAGGAAACATCAGTCCTATTTTTAGAAAGGAGAGAAGGAAAGACATAGGGAGCTACAGATGGGTGAGCCTCACCTCTGTTACCAGGAAGATCATGGAGCAGATCCTCATGGAAGCATTGTTGAGGCACATACAAGACAAGGAAGATGGATGATCTGGGACAGCCAGCACAGCTTCACTAAAGGCAAGTCATGCCTGACCAGTCTGATGGCCTTCTACGATGAAGTGATGGCGGTGGTCAACAAGGGAAGACTGACCAATGTCATCTACTTAGATTTCCGTAAGGCCTTTGGCATGGTCCCACACAACATCTTTTATCTCCAATTTGGAGAGACATGGATTTGAAGGGTGGACTAATACTTGATAAGAAATTGGCTGGATGGACACAAAGAATTGCGATCAGTGGCTCTATGTCCAGGTGGAGGCCAGTGATGAGTGGTGTCCCTCAGGACTCTCATGGGACTGGTGCCCTTTAATATCTTCATCACTGACATGGGCAGTGGGATTGGTGCACCCTCAGCAAGTTTGCAGATGACACAACAGCAGGACAGGATGCCATCCGGGAGGCCCTGGTCAGACTTGAGAAGTGGGCCCACGAGCACCTCATGAGGTTCAACAAGTCCAAGTGCAAGGTGCTGCACCTGAGTCAGGGCAATCCAGACATGAGCACAGACTGGGAGGAGAAGTCATTGAGAGCAGCCCTGCAGAGAAGGACTTGGGCGTTCTTGTAGATGAAAAGCTGGACATGAGCCAACAGTGTGCACTCATGGCCCAGAAGACCCATGGCACCCTGGGCTGCATCAAAACAACGAGAGTGGCCAGTGGGTCAAGGGAGGTGATTCACGCCCTCTACTCTGCCCATGTTACACCCCACCTGGAGTGCTGCATCCAGGTCTGGGGTCCTCAGCATAAGACAGACATGGATGAGTTAGAGCAGGTCCAGAGCAGGCCATGAAGATGATCAGAGGGCTGGAGCACCTCTCCTATGAAGACAGGCTGAGAGAGCTGGGGTTGTTCAGCCTGGAGATGAGCTGGCTCTGAGGAGACCTTATTGCAGCCTTCCAGTACCTGTTACTGCTTCTCTTTCTTTTGATGATGCTCTTCCCTACTGTTAATCTTTTTCTTTTTTTTAATCCCCCCTTCTCTCCACAGAGAAGAATTAAGGAGGATTCTAGATTTCTTATGTGAGTGTATGTATGTTTTCATACTTTCAGTGCTATGAAAGATTGGTTGTGAAATGCAATAGCTTTTTAGGCCATCTGCTATAGCTAAAGACAGAACCTTTCTCACAAATGTCACCCTGTTGTAATCTGAGACCATAATAGCTTTTCATTAAATGAGGTTGCTTCCTCAAAGCAGACTGGTGTGGAAGTTGCTGTGGATTGCTGCTTCCTGCGTACTTAGAAACCGCTTGGAGTTGATTTTGTGCTAGCTTGGAAAAATCAGTCTAAAATGACAGTAATCATCCAGTTTTGAACAGAACAGGCAAGCAAGCATTGGTTGACAATGTTGGCTGGGGACATGATAAGTAAAACTCTTTTCTTCCCCCTCTGCCAAGCTTTGCCTCACTCTTAGCTTGGCCAACTGTGCTGGCCAGTACAGCCTCACACTTCCTTTGCACTCCTGTCTGCTCAGCTGTGTCCAGCTGCTGGTGCTTTTCTTGTTCCTGCTCTGGTGGGGTGTTCAGAGACACCAGACTCTGCTCCACTGTCTCTGCTGGTATCTCTGTCTGACAGCACTTGTGGTGTTTAGACAGGAAATGGAGCTCAAATATAATGCTGGGCTAGTGTGACTCTGAACAAGCCTGCTTCACTGCTTCCTAGATTGGTGTGTTTTGCATAGAAACTCATGGTATGTCTTCATCCAGATGTGAAGAATGCTCTAAAATTTTATTCCTTGCAGCAGAGCCTGTTATTATTACTTCTATTATTATTGTTAAGCATTTGGACAACCCACTTGTATTAACCTGATCCATGACAGTAATGCAAATGGTAACTATAACAGCAATTGAAACATGAAACAGCAGTACATGCCAGCAGCAGCTAAGAGTCTGATGGGGAACAGGGAATGTCCAGAAAAAATTACCCCTTTAAACTTTCACAGATGTCTTTTATATATATGTAGCATGTTATACAAGTATATGCATGCCTAGTTTAACAAAAGCAAATTTTTGTAAAAATCATGTGACATGAGATTCAATCTTTCGAGTGATGATTACAGACAACTGAAATAGCAGATGTGCTAAAGTTTTAAAAATAGTATTACTTCTGGAGATAAGCTTCTGCTCATTTCTCACAAGCAGCTATTTTTCTGATGCTCTAGTGCTTATCTGTGAGGGCGTGGGGGCAAGATAGATCAATATAGATGCATCTGACTGGTAAGTTTCTGTTGAATTTTGTTTCCAATATATTCCTTCTGAGATTCCTTGTAAAAAACCCGCAGAACGTATGTATCATAGGTAGTTCCACAGTGAATTTAATACTGCTGGAATCATGATTAGTAAGGGCATTTATAAAGTAATTTCCTCTCTGAACTCTGCAAGATTTCTTTTCAGGGCAGGAGTCAGAATGTCTTAGATTCTTTGAGTGCGTGTGTGAGTAGGAATCCACATCTTGACACTGCAAGTGACATCACAGTTTGATGTGAATTATGTCAGTGTAATCATGGTGTTGTTTCACCTTCCTTTCTCCTTTTCACATTTAACAAATGCTAATCATACTTGAATATCTCAGGATTGCTTGTAGTCATTCATTTCTGAGTGCCTACATGGCTCACCTGGTTGTTTTCTGCATAGATCAAGTTCTGTACTCAGATAACCAGGCAACAGTGTTAATTTTTGAGTAGCATTCTGATAGCTTAGTTCTGTAGAAAATAGTGGGGCATTTTCCTTTTTAAGCTGTGTTTTCATTTTAGTAAAGCACACTCTGAGTCAAACCTAGTTCAGAAACATCTCTAAGACCATTGCCCCTCCTTTTCTTCCAAGCCTACTCTCTTCTGCCCTTTGTCCTCACGGCTGTCAACCTATTTACCACCAGATTCAAGCTCTGTGCCTCAGTCGTCCTGATATTTTGTCTTTTCCAAGGCTTGTTATGGAGTTTTCTGTTGCATCACCACCAGTGTTTTCATCACAGTCAAGTGTAGGCATTTCTCCAATGGGTGGTTTTCTACATCATAATGTTGACTTTATTATTATATTGTTGAATGTCATTATATTGCACTTCGTTGAGAGTAAGGTTTCTTATTGTTAACTTTGTAAGGTTTCTTATTTTATTTCTTTTTTTTTTTTTTAAGTTCTTAGGGACACCTCAGTATACTAATGGTACTTGATAGCTGCAAAATTATTATCTTTGCTATGAAAATGGTGCTAAGGGAAGTGGGGACTTTGTGGTTTGGATTTTTGAGGGGGCAGGTTTACAATCTGCCTCTGAAGGAGATGCAGTACAAGCTACTTGTGCAGTTGCAGTGCATCACCTCTGAGGAACAGTAGTAGCTCCTCATACGAATGAAGAGAATGGAAATTCAAAGAATGAAAGGGGGAAAAAAAGAATCCTGCTTTCTCAAGAGACTGACTTTCTTTGCTTTTTTGGTACTGTTGCTCCACTGTTGCAGGTGGTCATGTGGGAAAATCTCTCCTGGTCTCAGCTTTCTTAAGTTTTCTTGCCCTATTCTGGAGTTGTTTACTCCTCTGTATTGCTGTAAAACTTTTTGTTTAGAAACTTAAAAACAAGAATACAGTCTCCCCCCCATCCCCAACCCCAAAGAAACCAAAAAACCCAAACAAAAAACCTAAGGGTTTGCGCTGTAGTGTATGATTCATCATGCTTTTTTTGGAAGGAGGAACTTGCTGTATCCTGGTAGATATTCAGAAGTAGCCAAGCTTCTAGGCTCAGACATTTGAGGGCTTTTTTTCCCCTCCTTCTATCAGGCCATATGTACTCAAACTTCCCGTATTGGGAAATGAGTATAAGCTTCTTTCTCTCTCCTTAGGCCCTGGGGGTTTTTGTTGGGGTTTTGTTTGGTTGGGTTTTTTTTGTTTGTTTGGATGTTTTTTTTATCCAAAGGGAGCTGACTAATCAGCTCCAGGAGTGGGATATATGGGGGTAAGAGGTCCATTTTGGTTTGCAGCTAAAGCAGAACTCAAAAGAAAATGTTATCAAATATTTGCTTGTTCTAAAGTACAGATTCACTTCATTATTTATGGGCAGACAGATAATGTTTAAAAGTTAAAAATCTGAAGTTATAAAAAAAAGGAAGTATTTTAAAATCTGTCTCTGTGGTGAAGTTAGACAGATACTCTTCCACATTTTATAATTTCAGCTTTTAAAGTGTCACCTTGTTTATATATGAATAAAACTTGGCTTGAAGATGTGTCCCTTTACAACAGCTTTTAGTAAGATGATATTTGAGGAAGCAGAGCTACTTGTTGTACATTATCATTCTAAAACAAAAGAATTCAGATTGAGGAGGTGTGGTACTGAAAGTGAGATCAACTTCGCAACTATTGGAGCAGCAAAAATGGGTGATGCAGCTCATAATGTAACATGTAACATAAAGCTGTAAATAATAGAGGAAGTATTTAAAGAAGTGTTATAAATACTTGCCTCTTACTCAATGGCTGGCTCTGTCAGCTGCCTATCACATTTAAAATGCTATACTTGAAGAGATTTGTGTAATCTGGACTATTTTATATAGGGATAATAGAAAAAACCAGCTGAACTGTGATATGCCAGCTGAGAAGTGGTGACGAATTTCTACAGTCAGTAACTTTTTAATCCAATCTGTTCACATCTGGGAAAGTGTTCTGGTGTATGGCTTTGGAACTGCATGAATGTTTTTTATGTTTAGGGTGAAGATACCTGGCTGGTTACAGACTGATCTTAGCTGGTGAATTAATGGGATGGAGTGCTTGCTTTGCTTTGTATTCAAGCACACTGTAATTAGTTAGTCCCTACTCCATCACACCTTTTTTGGATGTAAATGTCACAGTTGTGGTTTGGGAACTTTAGCGCAAATGACAGCAGTCCTCGTTTATTGCTCTGGAGTTCTCTGTTGTAGCCTGAAATCTGACAGCCAAAATGTCATGAGATGGCCTTGAGCAGCTGACTGCCCTGTTTCTTCATTCTGTGCAAGATGTACGGATGCTAAGTGGTAATAAAAAGCAAATGGTATCCTCCACTTCCTTCAGGGTTGTTTCATTAGCATAGCAGTCTGAGCCCTTGTCATGGAAGTGCGTGAGCCTGGATAAATTATGGGGTACCATAAAAGTTAAGGATATGGTAAAAGAGGGGCAGCACCAGTAGAAGCATGAAAGGATGACCGAGCACAGAAAAACAAACCCGCTTAGAGTGTCTGCTCAAACACAAGATACAAAAGAGAGAGACTAGAAGGACAAGGGTACGGGAACAGTCCAACAGTCTCTTTAAGTGCAGAAGAAATATATTGGCTGGTTTGAGAATTTTTGATAGGAAGAGCAGCCACCAATACCTATTCAGTGAGTGCTCTTGGTGGGCAGAACTGGGAGCGAGTAAAAACATCCCTCAGTGCTCCTCACTTAACTGCAGGGAGTGATTGCTGTTCGCTCGGGGAGCAGACCGATTTGTGGTTCAAACCGGTGGCCGTGTGTCACTGCTCCCAGGAGTCAAGTGACCTTGTTTATAATGTGTAGCTGGGCCAGTATGCAGCTGTTTCCACTGTAAACTCACAGAAAGCTGGGTTCAGGGTATGCTTGTGCATATTAATTTGCAATTAACTTTGTATGGACACACACGCAAACCCCTTCTCCCATAGCTGCCTCAGTACTTTTTGCTTCTGTAGGCAGCACAAGTGCATTGTACATTTTTGGTTCATTTTTGCCCTGTTAGAGAAACGAGTGTGCGGGTAGAAAGGAATGAAAGTGATGCTTATGGTGCTGAAGAAATGAACTGCAAGGTGAAGTGACTGGGTAGTTTAGATCTTGCTGGAGGAACCAAAAGTAATTTTATGTGGAACAATTAATCCCCTGTTCTACAACACACTTCAGAAGAATCATTGTAAAAGTGGAAAAGGTAAGTATATCCAAGACTGAAATTCTTTTGGAAGAGTTGAATTCGTATGTACTCCTGAAGATAATCTGTGCAATACTATGAAGCTTTCTTTTCAGAACAGCAATTAAAAATAATCATCCCATTGTGCACAACAGATTTGCTTGCATTAAGTGTTCCTAAAACAAAAAACATTTAGGCATGAACATTTTTTTAGGCATCACATTCTAGTTAGAAATAGGATGGAGCTGCTAAGGATTGAAGGAGGTAAGGAGGTGGGTAAGCCCTCCCTTTACTGTGCAAGCATCCTGCCCTGGGTAGTATCCTTGAACATGTAAGAACGTCCCAGGGATCTTTGCTTATCATTAATACTGGCATGCTGCACAAAGGGGAGGAATATGTTTTCACTTCCTCATGAGATTTTCTTCAGTAGAGTGTGATTTTGTCCTTTTTCTGACAGAGCTTTCTCTTCATGCTAATGGTTTCTTCTCTGCTTTCTGTTATGTTTCTTGGCCTGTTTTTTTTTTTTTCAGGCTGTTCAAATCTCTGTCCCGTAGAGTAGAATTTCAACCAGTGAGGAAACACTTGTTCTCCTTTGTGACAGAACAGGGATCCCTTAGGAACGATTGAGCAGCTGTGGTTGTGGAGAGGGGTTTTCTCTTCAGGTGTTGGGCAGGAGACCTGTCTCTGCCATTGTATTTCCTGACGTAGAGATGTTGCAATGTGTGTTTGCAGTGTGACATTGTCCCCATTGCATGTGCCTTTCCCACGATGAAAGGAATGAGAGGGGAAGTGACATCTGACAGATGGGTAGGCATTTTGTTTAATGCTGGAAGATGTAGTAGTGCATTAAGCTGAATGGTGTAACAGTCTGTATAATGCAGAAAGAAGGGGAAAAAAGGAAGAGGAGAAAAAAAGAGGGTAGATATATATGGGGAAAAAACCAAGAATTTTAAGGCTTTCTTAAGGATTTCTTCTCTACGGGAGCATACCTTGGAGTAAAAGGCCTGCAAGGGATTTGTCAGCTTCTTGGAGAGTCTCTTTCTTTTTAAACAATGCAAAAGTGCCAGAAACCCGTCCTTCGGAGGGGGGAGAGCTGTGTTGTGTGTGAGTGTTTTGGAGAAGTTCTGTATCTTGGAGGAAGAGGAACCGGAGAGTGGTTTGACAGTTGCTACAGCAACTAACGCTTTTTTAATGGAAGGCAAGGATAAGTGATGGTATAAAGCCTTGTGTAACTGACGTACCTTCCCCCGCTTCCTGCCAATTTTCCAGTATATTAAAACAATAAGTAATTTATGACTTCAGCTGAGAAATGGCTCTCTGTTTGCCCAGCTCAGCCTCGTTTGCAAGACTGTGTGATCTTTACAGAGACAACAGAGAAGAAATTATTTACATAACAGAAAGCAGGGATTCAAGCATCTCTGAAAAGTATGCTTTTCAAGGGACAAATGCATTCCTTGTTCTGCCTGAAGAAATTTTGTTTGATGTGGATGTCAGTGGGACAAGCCTTTTTTATCTCATAGCTTCCTTTCTTCTCATCCTCTCCCTTCCTCCCGGCCACGATTATTTTTTTGCAAAGTTTTTTAAACTCCTTTGGGTTACTATGGAGTTCTTTTTTATGTAGGAATGATGATGTATTATAGAGTAAATGAAAGATGATGCAAACCTGTGGCAGGAGGGGAATTCTGCTGGCTGTCCCTGCAGCAATATTACAGAAACAGCCCTGGCATAGATGTGCTCCAGTAATTGCTGTCCAAAGAGAGAGACTTTAACCCATGTAATTTTTTAGGACCCAGCTGCCTGCTATTATCCAGGAGAAATTATACATGAGTGGAAACCACACATTGCATTCCAGAGTATAGAGACACTCACTTTAGGATTCAAAAAGGTGCCTAAACTGACTGTCTGTTCACCAGTTTAAAATTACATCTTTTAATTTGGTGGTGGTTTTGGTTTTACTACTGAAATTTAGGGGCATTTTACATCTGAATTTCAGGGGATGAGAATTGTTCTCTTTCTTGTTCTTTGAAATGTTGCTGGAAGTCTTAGGCTGCAAAAAGGCACTTTGCCTCCCCCCTTGGGTTCTTTATGCAACATCAGAAGTTATTTTGGGTTAAGGCTGCTGATTTTAATTGAAGAGTAGGTATTAAGCCATTAATCATATTTGTAAATGAAACATAAATATGCACAAGTATAGAATCTTAAATACAGGTTTTTGCAGTTCTTACTTTTAAAGCCCTGTTTTCGTGAACCAAACATGTTTACCTAGCTCCTTAGAACTGAGATTTATTTTACAGATGTCCTTGTTAATATTTTGAGCATTAACAACTCATAACCAGAGCTCCCAGATTTGTAGGTTTGAATCCTGTGTTTCATTTTGCTGTTTAAAAGAAAAAAGTTACCTTCAGTACAAGTAATGAAAATATTACACTGTGCATTTTCAAAAAATTATGACTGGACTAAGAGCCAGTTTTCAAGTGAATGACACTGAGGTATTTAACTGGAATAAGTTCACTGCTCTCGAGTTGCTGAGAAGCAGTGCATGAAGCATGCACATTTTTTTTCACGGATGAAAAAGTAATAAACCTTTGCTACCAATTTTATGCATTTTAAAACTCAGTAGAGGATAATTACTACCTTCTTGCATTCATTACAGCATTTTGTGGATTCACATGAGATGAGAGAAATAACTGAAATATTTGAACTAAAGGGAAGCCTGACAAAAAGATCTCCTTTTAGATATTCGTGGGTTAGTGACCAGTACTTACTAGAAAGGAAGTTTGCAAAATTTGAAATCTGCGACATGAATGTGTTCCTCCCCGTAGCATCCTGTCTGCTGTTTTCTTCCTCCTACAACCCCTCTCCTCTTCCATCCTTACCCAGACCTTGAAATGGCTTATCCTTTTTGTTTCTGTGACTCACTCACTTGCCCCAGTGACACCACCCCATCTCCAAATCTCTTTTATTCTCACTCCTTCAGGCTCTCTCATGATCACCCTGCTGCAAGATTCTCCCTTATGTCTCACCATTTTTCCCTCAGTGAGACAAGCCCACTTTCATCTCTCTCATCTTAAGGAGCCTGTACTATTCCAACTGCTGCCCCTCTCCTTTCTTGCTTTTCTATCAGATAGATTGATTCAGCTCCTTGAAGTTCTTTTTTTTTCCATTTCCATCTGGACTTCTAGGCTGGCTCTCTTCCCCTCCATGGCACCTGACTGCCCTTGTCCAGCATCCTATGACTACCAAATAGCACTGTGTTATTAGAGGGACACCAGCAGAGCTTGCACTTGATCAATGCATTCTTTCTGCTCTTTAGGTCGCACAAAGTGGAAGTCTTTCAGCTCCACTGAACTGTTAGTGAATGTGGAGTGATCTCCTAGGAAACACACAAGGACACCTGTGATATGAAGAACTACATGTAACTGAAAATGCTAACATTTTTATTCTTATATTGTTTTGTAAAAGGTAAAAAATTGTTGAGAAAATAAGATGGTTAGGGTGCAATTACACAGCATGCAAACCTCCCATACCTTTCAAGTTAAGAGTTTCTCCTCTCAGCTGTATGTAACTGTGTTTCAGATAAGTCTTCCACTTAATACTGTGGGTTATGCTCTGGCATGACAGAACATGTAAGTATTCATTAGTTTTTTGGGTTTTTTTAAATTTTTTCCCAAGCTTGGTATGCTGCTGCTTTTTCATACAATTACTGGATCTCCGATTCATGGGCACTCACATGGAGTGTGCCAATGCTGCTGACAGCTGTAGGCATGCAGCACACTTTTGTAAATTGTCTGAACAACTAAACTCTGAGATTTACCGGGTGATTCGAATATTTTAGTATTTCATTTAGCCAACCACTTCAGACTTTTCTTTAGATAAACTGGACTTTCTCACCTGATGAAATGGTATAATGTGAAAGCAAAAGCAGGTTACTTGCAGTTTGTAAGACTAATCAGGCATCACTGGCTTTAGTAAAAAACTTAGGAAGGTTGAGGCAGAAATTATGAAGATATTCAGAACACTCTTATCCAGTTTAATTTAATAACCTAAGCTAGTGTATTTCAGAGCCTTTTGGGCATGGATATGGGCATTCACTTTTTTCCTACAAAACTTGAAAGAAAAGTAGTCGTTTCTTGTTACTTATTTTTTTCCCCAGATCAGAAATGACAGGAAGTGATTTGCAGTTGTCTTGACAGTGAATTCTTGCTAAAGGGTTAGAAATAGCTACTCTTTAAGTATTTTCAAAGTAGCATTAAACCAAGGAATTTTCTGCCTTCATACTGATGATGTTACAGTCCAAAGGAGTTGAACTGAAGCCCAGTTTATGCAATTGATGTTAGTATTTTATTGTCAGAAAACAGCACTCCTGTCTTTATCTTCAGCATTTTTTAAAGACAGGAAACTGTAATTTGGGAAATTGAACAGAATAATTCCACGTTTTCCAGCAAGTGGTTCTTTAATGAAAACAGGTGGTCAGCTGTTAATATTAAGAGGCTCCATATGCAAAACTGTCCACAAACATTAAATTTAGCAAGCAAAATGCTGCGTCTTTGAAAGGAAAGCTGACCTGGCTTTGGTTCACATTGTTACGATAGAATATTTTTTTTTTCCAATGCCCTTGTCTTTCTCTAAGGTAGATGCACAAGCTCACCTGAGGCACCACTGCATTTTATTGGGTAGAAAGAAAATCTGATTTAGTTTCTACTGATTTTACTCAGTTAACAAGGTCATGTATAGAACTGTCGGCGTGACTGGGTTTCCATTCTGTAGTTTAGTACTAATGCACCACTAAAGGCACTGATCTAAATTGAATGGTAAAAGGTTGTTATATTCAACACAAACCAAAAAAACAAACTAAAGCAGAAGCAGGGAGATTGGGTCCTACAGAGTGCACAGATTTGTAGCAGTGAACATGAGAATGTGATCTAGAGGAGATGTCTCCTGGCTGCCTCTGTGCAGCCTGCCCTGCCCAAGTCAGCCTAACATCAAAGAGAGTTGCTAAATCCTCTGCAACAGTAGAGGGAGGGAGCTGAGTCAGTGGCTGGGGAGGAGATGCTCAAGGTGTCAGTGCTGCCAGGCTGGGAAGGCTTAGGGACACGCAGAGGGAATGCTCAGCAGACCTTGGGAGAGGCTTCTCTCCGTGAGGGGCAGTCACTGGTGAGTACAACCCCTTCCTAACTTGTTCCCTTACCTAAGGAGTGGAGCTTTGTGCAGTGGGCTCCTTTTCCTGTGGCTAGCACAGAGGTCACACTGTGAGGCTGTGGTGAGGAGGATGTGCCTTCTCCGAGGACTCCCTTGAGCATCCCTTGATCACATCCTGTGAAGAAACACCCCTTTGGCAACATCAGTGTTGCGCTGTGACCATCCTGCTGTGTGGGGTTCCTGGCAGAGATGTCCTGGGGATGCCTGGTACGTGGGAATTCAGTGTGGGATACTGGAGCATGGCACTGTATTGCTGAAGCCTCTGGAAAAAGCTCTTCCATAGCGTGTGAAACCTGGTGAGTCAAAATGAAAGCTGTAGCCTTATGCAGATAAGGGGTGACTGAGATATGTTGACTTTTGCTATCAAATAATTGATGCTCTGCTAAAAGCTGTTGGATTTGAGTTTGTTGGATCAGCTGTGGTCATAGCCTGAGAGTGAAACTTATGGCAGTTCCAGCCCTGTTTCGACCAGTTGCAGTAGGTCTTTTTATCCAGGATCTGGTCCACTATATGGAGAGTTATGGAGTGTTATCTCTGTTGGCTAATGTCTGCATATGATAAGTTTGGTTACATGAGACTGCCAGAAAAAGAAGGAAAGAAGTTCTGGTAGCTTTCTAAGAAAGGCACTCAGCTCTTTGAAAGAGGAAGCTCTCTTTGATATATGATACCCTGGAGTGTTAAATGTGAGCCCAACCTTGCAGCACAAAGGGCTGCAGTATTTTTTAACCCAAAGACATTTGGAGAGTTTTCAGTGAGGCCTGGCCTTTGTTTCTAAGTATTTGTATAATCTACATTGCCAGGAATATTGATAGTTACATGCAGTTTTACAAGGAGGTATATTTAACATGTAATGTAACAGCAGCACTTGTGTAGGGCTGTCACTTCTTTACAGCCACGCTTATTTATGTTCACAGCTCTGACAAGTCTTTCATCCTGGTTTGTATTTCTGCTGTTTCCCATGCATTGTGGCCAAGCAGCGGGTTTATCACTGCCACTTTGCCTGTGTGGTGGTGGTGAGGTGTCTGAACTGTGCACACACCAAGTCTCTGACTGAAAGAATTTCCATAGCTCTCACTGTGTTGTGTGCAGCCTGGGTGGTTACATAGCTCTCCAAGTATTTATGGGTATGGAAATAATCTCTGTTAGGAGAAGCTGGTGTTGACCATGGGGAATTCTATTAGCAAAACTGATAGGCCAAAATAAGGAGAGGAGCATCAACAACTGCACTTAAAACACTCACTGATAAACAGATGCAGCTTCTGCCACCTAAATTTAACAGTGCAAACTCCTAACACAAGTTACAGAAGAGCAGCAGCCATTTGTTCATCCCTTCCTAGATGTGTTTGCCATGGAGCATCTGTGTTAGCAAAGCCAAATTCTGACACATTGTCAAGATACTATTTTTTCTCAAAAATAACTGTTACCTTGTCACACTGTTGTGAAGTCATTATGATTTGGGTTGTAACTTCTTCAGGGGTGAGAAACGAAGCCAGGCTGTAAGAGTGTAGCAGCCCTCAGCTTTTGAGAGCTTCCATACTGCCAGGGTGTTGCTTTATCTGCAGAAGCAAAGGAAGCCATGGAAAAGCCTCTGCTCTTCTCAAGAGTGTGGGTCAAGGATGCCTCCTTTGTTATGCAGGAAGGTTGCGCTGTTGAGAGCGAGGGTTCCCTTGGCGAGCAGCTGTGCTGCTGGGCTGGAGGAAAGCAAGCTGGGAGATAGGATGATCAAAGACTGGCCCTCTCTTCCCAGCACGTACAATGCAGAGCACCTCAGCCTGGAAATGAAAACAGACTGAAATGGTTGTACCAAGATGCCTGGGTCTCTCTAGTTGTCATTGGGGTTTTTTTTCTGAAGAGTAACAGCATGACCTTCATGGCGATAGTCATTCTACATAACCTTTTTAGCTTATTGTCTTGGGGTGATTTCCTCCTAAACTTGTCTCAAACTGAGACCATTTGGGACCATTATCTATAGGTCAAATTAAACTGCACCACTTGTTGATTGCTAAACTCTGCTAACAGGTATGTTACATAAGGAGATAACAATTGAGAACCGAAGCTGGAGGTTTTTTTCTGGTAGCTGAATGTGCAGGAGCTTTCACCAATTAAGATTTTACATCTAGATAATAATCCTATGTAGTTACCTTGGGGTTACAAAACAGCTGCTTGGCAGTGGAGCAGCCTGTCTGCTCAGAATGGACCTCAGAAAGGGGTAGGCAAGATGTGGTTGGAAAGAGGAGACGGCTATGGTAGGTTGGGGAAAGCTAAACTGGAGAGCTCTCCGTTAATGGGATTACAATGAAAAATCTTGATTTGCTGTGCACGTGGTCAGTCTAGAGATTTATTAACATAGTCTTATTGTGGTTTAAGTCTGGTCGCTCATGGATCATCCCTCTCAGGCTGTAGATGTGCTCACAGGCATGTAATGACAGGACCTGTTTACCCACAGAGAGATAGTGCTGCATTGCCTGCATCTCTTACCTTTCAGGGTCTTATCAGAGAGATTATCAGGTTCTCAAAATGATAACAAATCAAGCACATTGGCTGAGGTGGTGCCAGGTTTCTTTGGCTCTGACAATCTGAACATAAGGGTTGATGCATGGCTTGAGAGAGAAATACTCAGTACATGGGGTACTCTCCTGCCCACGTCCATTCTTCCTCTGGGTGCTTGCAAGATGCTGCATCACAGAGTTGCTTCAGACCTGCTTTGTGTCCCAAGGTTTACTTTTCCAGTTTAGTATGCTATTGTTTGAAATGTCAGCCACCTCCGGCCTTATCCCGCCTAAGTTGTAAAGTTTTCTCTCCCTCTCTTCACTTGGCTCGGGAGGTGGGGAGGTTTTGGGACCATTCCAGGGCTTTTCTGAAACTGCTTTTTCCACTGTCAGGCAGGGTCTGGCACTGAGTCAGCCACTGCTTCCTGGTTCTCACCCTTCCCTTGCAGGCAGACAGATGACCTGCCTTAAGGGAGCGACCTTTCTTGGAAGGTGAAATCAGGCACGTAAATTAAATGCTGACCATAAACATTAGCCACCTACACACCTATGAACACATTAATCCTGTGTTAGCAGTCCCCTATGCAGTGTTCATTGATCAGCTAGCTATTATTTGTGCAGTGCTTTGAAGATGACAGCAATATGTTCATTTCTCTAGTCGTTACAGATTAGCATATTACACCAAGGCAGAAACTTTACTGAGATAATTTATCCATATTCTGATGAAAGAGGAGTGTGTTTGTTAGGAGAGCTCAGTGAGGCACAGAACTTACTTGTTACAGTTCCAGAGAGGAAAAATTTGATAATTGAGTGGGAATCTTGTTAGCCACATCTTGCCCTGTGCTGAGGGGGAATGCAGGTATTAATTTACCTGCTTTCCTCTGTTTGTGGGGTTGTAATGTGAACTGACTTTTCTTACTATCCTGGTTCTTCTCTGGACGGCTCCTCTCTCATTTTATGAATGCTTGAGTGCCACCAGTTTTATCTTGCCCAAGCATCTGTGGAAGAGGATAAAGGAAGACACTATTTAAGTATCTGGATGCATCCTGGGCTATTCAGGAAAGAAATTGGCCTTACCTGTCTCTACAAAGTATGATCAAGGAGAGTTTGTCCACACCTCTTGACATTCACCACGGCTGAAGGAATTCCACCTTGAGATGTGAGTTCCTTCCTTAACCTTGCTCTTCATATTTCTGATCTTTTCTGCCCCCTCCATTTAGCCTTTACTGTTAAAACTGTTTTCCCTGGTGCCATGCTTAACTTGATCTGAGTTCATGCTTTGTATAATTAGATGTGAGAGAAAATATGATCTGACAATAGTAGTGGGCATGCTTTTTGAAGTTAACGGTGTGTGCGTAACCATTAACTTAAGGAGGAGCTCACTTGGGCCTAAAATAACACTCCTTGCACAGACACAAAATTAAAAGACTAAGTCATGTGATAAAAGAGCCTATGTCTAGAAATCTCCATGTGCCTGATCTTACCAGTGGTTCTCTTCATAGAGATATTGCACTTGGATGGACAATTGCTGTCTTCTGGGCTGCCCATGCAGTTGGGAGTTCGGGAGGGGAACCTATATGGTGGGAGGAACCAAGAGGGTGGCTGACCTTGCAGTCAAGGTCTCTATTAATTGCCTCTTTCAAAACAGTGTGTTCCAGTTGGGCTCTTCAGTGTTTGCTCTAACTGTGGGCTGCTCTCTTTGTCAGCTACAGGGGAGTGATTTCTACCTTAGAGGCCTTCAAAATCATCCCTTTCTCTTCATTAATCAAGGACCTGATCAGATTACAGGGATCTAAATGGACTTCAAGCACTAAGTTTTTAAGTTCTGTGGAAATTTTCCACTCCTTAACATATGATAACATGCAGAATCATTTAAGTTAATGGCACAATACTTCTCTCAGGAGATCATTTTCTAATTGATCTTATTGCTGCTAACATTATCTGTGGACAATTAGTATCTGATGGGATCCCTTCGCTCCTGCCTGGTGAAGAGATGAAGCCTCCCAGGGCAGCTGCATTCCACAAACAGCTGAGTTGCTGGGAATCCCTGTGGGGCCCCAAAACTCTCTTGTTTTTAAAAGAATGTTTTTCAGTCTTTTTACATGTCTTTGATGGTAGAATGTAAGTGATGGAAAAAAATACCTGAGTCACTTCATGCTGTTCTTTTTCGTCATGTTAGGTTATTTGAAACTTTGCAATTTGGTTGATTTTAGCTGTCAAGAAGATAAATTTCCCATGGATGCTTTAGACTTGAGAATACTTTGCTGAAATTTTTAGGCAACAATAATAAATAGTTTTTGCATGTGAACTTGTATCAAGAGAAACAGAGATATTAATCCCTTGGGGAAATCATAGCTGTTTTGATTTCTAGATGAATTTCAATTAATTTCATGTGGTCTCACATAGATTTTCATCTTCTTTTTATAAGTTCTCTTTCTCTATTTTATTCTTTGCTTTACACCAGCCTTTGCTTTCCCCAAAGTTTCATCTACTTTTTTCACTTGTCTCTAGTGGGATATTCAGTGCGTCTCACACTCTCAGCCCAGCTTGATTCTGGACCTTAGGAAACTCCTCCATCTTCTTTCAGGTTGCAGTTGGTAATGTAATGTGCTTCGCAATCTGCTGGAGGTTTCCACTCTTTTCCTGTCATTTTTCCCCTCGGTTTTCCTCCCCATTCTGTCTCTTTCAGTCTCTTTCAGGATTTTTGGCCCAGTTAATTGGCTTGCAAAAGCCAGTTGGCTGTGGCTAAAGAAAATGAAGGTTTTTTTCAGGCATTGTTTATCTCTGCCATGAGTTCCAGCAGTGCCTTATGCCAAATACGATGTGCATTTATAGAGGTTACCTTTTTCCCAGGAGTAGGTCAGTAGCTGCAGGAAGAAAAAGGAGCTCTGCAAGATGCAGGTGATTTTCATCAAGTTGTCTGCTCCATGCAAATATGTTCTGCTTGTATGCTTTCTTCTGATATGAAAGGCAGTATAGCAAAGGTAAAGGTGAGGGAAGAGAACTTAAATCTTGTAACTTTTTATCTGAGAGAGCAATGTGAAGGTAGTGGGTATGCTTCTTCATGGTAAACTGAGCTTACCTTTCGTTCTTCCTTGCTCATATGTGAGGAAAGAAGGGAATAATTCTCTGTCAGGTGGGAATTAGTAGGCTGGGTAATGCTGCTTTTAAAATTTAGGAGTGGTAAATACATGGGGAAGGGATTCTGGAACAAGTGACATTGGAGTAGTGAGCATTTTTGTAGAAGTGAACTATGTATGAAGGAAAAAGATTGTTTGCACTTATCATTCTCTTGTCACTTCATGTCTTTTGTCAGAGTAATCATGAAAATGGACCTTTCTGAAATCATAAATGACAGTTATAAGTCATTGCAAGGTGGTAATACATGGACATGTAACTGAGAGTTGACTTCCTCTTGCAAAATTTCCATCTTAGGAGACAGGTTTTCGGAAGCATGGACTCAGGTACACATTTCTTGTGTTTACAAATGGTTAATGTGCCAGTGTGCTTCCCAGTGGATTGTAGCTCTGAGCTGTCATTTGTGACCTTGAAAGTCTGTTCATAGTAAGCCAATAGGTAAGAAGATGCAGAGATCCCTCAAAATGTTGATATGCAAAATTTTGGTTGCCGTTCAGATCCACTGACCTACCCACAGAGGGCTGTTGCCTTTGGTTTTTGTAGTCTCACTTAAATGAACTAATTTTTTATCTTCCTTTTTCTGATATCAGTTCCTGATTCTCATTTCTCTAAAAGTCTCACTTTGGTTCTCAGAAACAAATGAAGGCATTCAGCCCGGTCTTAACTTGCAAATTAGCTCTAAGAACAAACCAGGCTGAACATTTTCTACTTGAATTCAGTGTTCTTGCTTCTACTTGTGCTGTAAGGTTAGTAACCTTTTAATCAATATTAAAGTCTTGTCTGTCCAATACTGCTTGTCGTTACCATTCCCCCACCAATACTGTTCTCTTCTTTTTTTAATTGTCTTCCTCTGGTTTTGCCTTCTTTAATTTTTTTCTGAGTAATCTCTTGGAAAGGAGACTTTTCTTCCCCCATTGCTGCTGCACTTCTCTTCTTGTGAACTGCACCTCCTGTGTTTTATGTGTAAACATTCATTGCTGTAAGCTGCTCTTTGAGATCCAGAGCCAGATACCCAGTTCAAGTGAGGCAAGTAGAGGTTTAAACTCTTCTGTTTGTGTTGTGTTACGTGGTGGGGCAATCCCACACGGTGGAGTCAGAGATGAATTGAAGTGCATGATCCCCGGTGCTGCAGTAGCTCCTTTCCAGTTGTCCATATTTCTTCTCTTTAGGAATTTGAGATGAGCTATGTGTAGCTTCCTAGGGCTTGAATGGACACTAAGGAAATATCTAATAATGAGGTTCTGCAAAATGTCTGGTGTAGTGTATGAGATCCTTTCTTTTAAAATAACAACACTTGCCATACAGTTATTTTGAAATGTTCGATACCATTTACACTTTCTTAGAGCAAGCATCCATGCGGGGCAACATTGCCATTATGTAGAATGAAAGTCTCTGTGTATGGGCAGCACAATGTAAGGGTTAGGTTTCACTTTGATTAGAAAAGCAAACAGTTGGTTTGGAGTCAAGTAAAGCCTTTTTCCCCTCCTTCTTGCTCTAGGTGGTTGCTGTTGTTCTTACATTTCTTTGGTTTTTAAAACAGAAAAAAAGAGTAAAATTATTTTTTTTAGTTGGCCATGCATTCTAAAAATACAGAATATTTTGGATGAAAAGTGGATTTGATAGTAGAAATCTGACTTTCTTTAGGCTTCAGGAGATGCTGCCCTGACAACTAAGCTAATAAGAACTAATCTTTAGCATCATGTGTAAAGGAGATGAGAGCAGAAAAGATTATGCCTTGAAGAGCAGTTTTGTCAGTGATGCTGAAGAGGGTCAGAGTTTGGTGCCTGGTGGCACCAGGTGGTGTAGGCAGCTTCTGTTGATGCTGCTGCCGGCAATGCAAGTTTGACATGGAGACAGCTACTCCAGGTGAACCCTGTCACTTCTGGGTGGTTTTGTTCCTATTGAATAAAGCAAAACAAAAGCACAGAGGTGTTTAAGGGACTGGAAGTACAGTCTCTGCAAGGCTCAGTGGGCATCTGTGGGGGTGTGAGTGTGCAGTGAGCAGCAGCAAAGCTGGGAGCCTGTGCTTGGGTGCACCTCCTGCAGGCTCAACCTGTGCCCGCTGCTGGGACACATTTGGGGGATTTCTTAGCAGCCAGTGCTCACCACCACTGGTGGCTGAATCTCTGCTTTCCCATTGGCAGCTCTGCTGCCGTTCTCCAAGAGAGCTCCGGCAGCACTTCTGCTGTCAAAGCAGGCCAACAGGCAGCATGGCACTGGCTTCCACAAGATCTTTCTTACTGAAAAGATTGAAGTCTCTTTTATTGTTTTTTCATGGCTTGTTGGGAAAGTGAATTCTGACAAGTGTGGCAGAAATCCTCTCCCAGCATGCCAGCACAGTGATAGTCCTCACTACACTGGTAGCAAATACCTCTCTCCTGCCTTTCCCTTAGGCATGTCTGTTGAGGATGCTGAGACAGCCTGTGAACTGGCACTGTGACTTGAATAGTACTAACTTCTATAGTATAAGTCTGTAAAATTTAATTTAAGGATATTATAGTTAATAACTCCCTGTGTGAGTGTGCCTGTTTACAGAAATATAAATGGTTAAGGCTCTCTTGTGACATGGAGCTAGTGAACCTAGTGATTTTAATAATACGTTTTTTATTAAGTTCAATTCTCTCAGAAAATAAAGTTTTTTCTTTCCTCATTAGTAAGAGAATGATTATGGCCTTGTGTTCTTGGATAATTTGCAAGAACAAAACTAGAAACAGTCCATGGAGATTTAATTCTCTATGCTTTTATTAGAAGTGCAGGATACTTTGTGACAGTGTCATGTTCTCCCTGTCTAAAGTCACGTTCAATCATGATATGCATACATGATGTAGATTATATATGTCTGTATTTTAAGTAATTTTTTGAGATTAAAGTTATCAGATAGTCTTTATAATTTGGTATACTGTAGCTTTCCAAACCCCAGTGTGACCATTTTTCAGGATAGTGTGTTTATTCAATTCAGTCACTGTGCTGTTTTTGGTACAAAGTGTAACACCTCAAGCTCGTCTTTTAAATCCAAAGTTCAATAAAAGAATTGTTGGTTGGGGGTTTTGTTTGCTTGTTTGTTTTTTTTTTGTTCGGTTGGTTGGTTTTAGGGTTTTTTTTTCCCTGAAAGTATTTTTATTCTCTGCTTTTTACACACTTTTGGTTTTTTTAGTTAGAGTACTCCCTGAGGAGGAGGGTTAATGGAAGTATGCACTGCTGACTACAGGAGATGGATTGATTTCTGAAAGCAAGTGAAAATGCTTGAAATGCTTCAGCTTTTTTTTTCCCCCTGGTTTCCTGATTTTTAATCCTGAAGGAGAAGGAAAAACATTAAATTAAAACCAGCCTTACAGAGAGCTCTCATGCAGTGGTGATGGGGTTTGTGTTTTGTCTCTTTTCTAGTGGTGATAAGAAATGAGTTCAAAGATACTGAAAGAATGAAATTCTTTGGCCTTTTCATGAGTAAAAGCATTAGTGAGCCCAAAGTATGAAATGGGGAGAAAAGCAGTGAGCTAAAAATTGTGTAAGCTTGTTGCACTCTTGAAAGAAGCTCCTATAATCTTCATGCCTTCTGAATCACTTAGTGAGCACGTACTACATTGCATGCTTGGTTTCTTTTAAACATAACAGGACATGTTATTAACTCTGTCTGTTTCAAAGGCCATGATGTTTATGTTTATATTTTCCTGTGGGATGCAAGGTCCTGCTAAGTGTACCCTTCCCTTTGTACAGCATTGCACGGTTTGTTAATACACATTTCTTCCTCTGAAATTCCATATAACTTAATGAACTTTGACAGGACAGACTCAAGACTGTATTGATATCACAGTTCCAAGAGAGAGAGAGATGACTGTCAGATCAGATATCTGGCTTAATTACAAATTTGTTTAAAATTTTATCTTTTGCTCCAATCTGGCAGAAGCTAAACTGATATAAACCAATCCCAACCTGACAAGAGTGTGACTGCACAGAGATTGATACAGTGATTTAACTAACACACTCTCTGCCTGAGGGGAGGCGGGTATGAGGGAGAAGCTTTTTTATTGCTGCTTCTTGCAAAATCTTACTGGTGGGCTGCTGTGGCTCCAGCTGCGTGTCCAGGAGCAGACAGGATGGTGGGTTCGTGGGATACCTGGGCAGGTGGGGATTCCCCTGCACTTGGGGCCACATGGGTTGGCTGGGATGTGCAGGATGCTGAGGCTGCTGGGGCGGGTTTGGTTGTTCACCCACGTGCAGCTGTGCAGCTTGAGCTGGGCTGGCAGGCTTGGGTGCTGCTGCGCTGCTGGGGCAACGGCACAGCCTGGGATTGACATCAGCTGCTGCTGGAGGGCCATGATGAGTCTGTGCTGGAGAGGTGGTAGGCTCTGCATCTGTTGAATTGTAGCCATTGGATAAATCCAGAGCTGGAGAAATATACCAATTTTACTGTGTTCTTGCTGTAAATTTAGCACGTATACTCTGGTGGCAGTTAGTGATTCTCGAGGATGGTGCCTGTTATACTGTCCAGACGATATAGTAAAAGGTCTTGGACCACATTTTGTCTTCCCTGTGATTTGGTGGTCTGCATCTTTTCAAACCACAAAAGAACACTATTATATTCTCCAGAATGGGGATCTTATTATTTTATTAATTTACTCTCTTCCTCAATTGGCAGGATGATATAATAGAAGCATAATAGTGACAGAACAAGGGGTAATGGCTTTAAACTAAAAGAGAGTAGGTTTAAATTAGATACTGGGAAGAAATCCTTTACTTTAAGGGTGGTGAGGCTCTGAAACACTTGTTCAGAGAAGCTGGCTTGGAGAAGCTGTGGATGTCCCATCCCTAAAAGTGTGCACAGCCAGGTTGGTTGTGGCAGTCTGGTCTAGTGGAAGGTGTTCCTGCCCGTGGGTTGGAACTAGATGATCTTTAAGGTTCCTTCCAACCCAAACCAGTTCATGATTCTGTGATAACAGAAGAAGCAAGCCAGATGCTTATTCTTGTGAGGTGTTTAAGGGGAAAGTGTTTGAACTCCACAGTACAGTGTCATATCTGTCCATGTGGCATATGGCCCCATGCATTTTCTTCCCTTGTGTTTGAATTCAAGCTGTGGAGCATGCAGAAAAGAAATTTCTTTTGCTTTCCTCTAACTTATGTACGCATCAGGGTTCTTAGGTGTTTAATTTTTCAGGTGTCTTGACACAGCACTTTTAAATGCTTGGCATTTGGATTTTTGTGTAACAAATGTAAGCACTAGTGCAGGAATAATCTGCCTTTATATATAGATTCACAGGCAGTCAGTGAATGCCAGTCTGTCTGTGATGGAGATTTTGTGTATACAGACAAAATCAGAAGAAATTGAAATGCCACCTCCAGTCTCACCAGGCTCTGCTAGCATTTCAAAGGTATTACTACCTTCCAAAGAAGTTATTCCTTCATCCAGTGAAGAAAAGGAGTCACTGATAATCCATAGGTATGTTAGCTTAGCATTTTTCCTTACCTGAGAACAGATGGCAAAGCCAAGCTTTGTGTTGATCACGCTGCTATGCTCTGAGTCAGTTGTAACACCTGTGATGGCATCATTTTCTAGAGAAAGTTTTCAGTATCCTTTGAGTGCTGAACAGCACTATAAGAAGACAGAACAATTTAAGTAAAATAATTCCATGAAAAAAAAGTCTCAGACTTTGTGACAAAACTTTAAAAAGTTTTATTGATTTCTGGCAATTCAAAGATGCAGATCTTAAAATGACAAGGTCTACTAGAATGTCTTTTCAGATGAGTCTGGAAGCCTGAAATTTCTGGTTTAGAGTTGCCTACATGGAGACACTGGGCCAATGTCATAACATTTGAGAAATCCTGAATTTTCCAGGTGAAAAGGCAGACGAGACATTCTGGTAAACTTTTTTCTGTCTTTTCCCCCCAGAGAGCAGATCCTCCTGCTGTAACACATTTTGAATGTTTTGCTATGGGTCTCATGAACTGAAATTAGATTTTTAAACAGTTACCATTTCATGAGAATGAAAACTCTGTGTTTCCAGTTCTGTTTCAACTTTGCTGCTGCAGTCCACAAGGCTAAAACTTAAAGCCATCTGGTCTTAGAGGAATGGGAAATATTTTTGTACTAGCTAAAACACTAAAGCAGGAAAAAACCCCAGATATCATAGTTTCCAAAATCTGCAATTTTCTTTTCCTAATGTAATGATCAAGTTTTCTCTTACGCAGATAACCTTTTCCAAATACTCAACACTTCTGAACTTTCTGATTAGGTACAGGCAAAAAAACCACTCCCTGAAACTGGACAAGATTTTTCTTTCTGGGGTTTTTTCCCCTTTCCCTTAAAGGATATAATGGACTTTTATGAATTTGGACTTGCCTGAATACAAATGCATGAACATCTCCCATTTTTAGGCAAAGTCCTTTGTCATAAAATACAACAAACCCAGAATTTAATTTACCGTGTAAACTTCCATGTTCAAAGCAGTTTGTGGACTGATAAACCAGGACTGACACTTGAAGATATTCCTTATAATTGGTGTGTTTTCATCTTCCAAACTCATTTTAAAATGGATTGTCTCTGTCTGAAGATCCAGTGAGTCAGGTTCACTTTGCTGTGCTCTGGTTTTATATCACTGGAAGCTGTTTGACACTGATGTAACTCAATGAATCACTGCCTTCCTGATGCCAGGTATTTTAAAGAGAACGAGTGTGTCAGGATGAAAATATTTTACATTGTAGCTGAAATTGATAAAACTAGGTTGTGTTGGACAGTGGTAGCTCAGAAAGTAAACTGTAAGATGTGTTTTGTTTACCTTGGTGTTACGAAGTAAAATTTCTGTGAAGTAACATAGCTTTTGGCCTGGGTCTTGCTGGCAGTCCTTGAGTTCCTATAATGAATGGAGCTGTGATGAATTTGTCTCACTGAGTTACTGGTCGGCCACTAAGGGTAGGATTTTTCAAGCATGAGCTTTCTCATCTGCCAGTTAAACATATAAGGCAATTGTCTTGTACCTCACTATAGTCCACACAGTGAGCACCTCTTTAGGTCAAACGATGGTAGGATAAGTGAGATGATTTGCAAAATAGCTCAGCCTTACAAAACCCAGCCCGCATCTGTGATCCAAGAGAATAATTGCACACAATAGATAGCAAAACTTCTCAAACTAAGCATGTACTTAAATGTTTTGCTGATGGGAAAATTTGCCTTCTGTCTGAAGTCTTCAGGAGTTTATTTTTGCATGGAGCATTTGCAGTCAAAACAGCATTGCTATCTCTGCTTCATTTCTATGGAAAGATTAAAAAGATTGCAGGAGTTTGGAAAAGAAATCTTGCCCTTTGTCCTGGAATGGCTGCCAATTCTGTCATATAGTGCCATTCCAGGTACCAGGAGAGTAAGTTTGCATTTGTAGTACTAATCTTTACCCTGTGCTGTTCATGGGAAGTAGAGGAGTCTTCTGAAAGCAGTGATGGCACAGGGCTGGTAAATGCCGTGTGCTGCCTCTGAGACCAAGGTGGGTGTGTCTGTGTTAACACTCCCCTACACCTCCAGGGCAGGTGTGTGCGCTGCTGTGCTGCGGCTCTCCTCCATCTCCCTGACCGCTGGCTGAACCAGCCATCGGAACTCGCTGCCATGAGGAACCCTGGCGGTTTAGAGGGGTCCTTGGTCTGAAGGGATCCTTCCCTGCACCATGGCAGCTCTCAGCACCAGGGCTTCTACCTTCTCCAGCCAGTGGCACTGTCTCATTGATCAGAAAAGGCATTCACTGCCAAGAGGTCTGCTAAAATCTGGTCAGAGCACTTACTGTACAGACCAGCTTTTTTCTTTCATTTGGAGTTTTCACTTCATAGTTTTGTATGTGTATGGTTGATGTTGCATCAGAAGGTAAGAAGAGTATTCCCTGTGAAGCTTAACAACACTGAATTGCTGTTGTAGTCACAACATGACTCTATTACCCACTGGGACAGCAAATGTTGCACTGGGGAGGCAAGTGGTCACCATTCATCCCTCTGTCTTTCTCAAATTTTAGTATCTGTAACAAGATGTGAAAGAAAAATACTGCTTTGCTTATCATTAGGTCAGAAGAAAACAATGATCATATACTAGCATCTGAATTAAACAATCTGTAGATATCAAGGACAGATTTTCTGCAGTCAGTTTGGAAATTTCGTTCATTTATTATTAAGTATTTAGTGGGAACAGCAAACTAGTGATAAAATTGGACTTTGGAATTTAACTTAAGACAGAATGCAAATATTTGAACTTTTTTTGGTTTTGGTCTCCATTGTTTTTGCAATCTCTAGGGGCAGTTCCCTTTAATTTTGAAGCCCTGTTCATGAGTACCAAGAGCAAAAGGACTAAATGTCATTTAAAAGTAATGTAGCAATACTTGCCAACAGCACAGCTTTAGTAGATTCTGAGACAGGAATGTGGGAGCAGTCATAGCCTTAAAAAAACAACAATAAGCTTTAGCAAATGGAGAATCTGCAAAAATATTTGAGAGCTGTGCATGATCCCTTCTTGCTGTGTTGAATTTTTGCTCTCAAGATTTTTTGGGGGTTGGGTTTAGGATTTTTTTCTTTGAGAAACCTCACAGAAGACTTTAAAAAAAAATGATAAAAATATTTACTTAAGAGCTGCCTTGAAGACCACTCCCTTGCTAGAGTTAAATTTTTTTTTCTCCTTTTCCTGGCTGTTTTATCTATCTTAATGTAGCTTAGTTCACAGATCATAGCATTTTGTGCCAAATTCTCATATCGTTTATTATTATAATGGTGTGGTGCATTTGCCTTGCTAAAAGTATTAGCTGAAGTGACCTCTATTCAGAAGTGCACATCAAAGTTAAGGAGGTCACGCCTTCAGTGTGCTGCTATGAGCAGAGCTAAGAATCTGGGTGGAGTTGATATTTCCACAGCAGGAATTTGTCCCGTTCTCATAGTTTTAAGAAATAATTGGTTTCCAGCAAAAAGATTTCACAGCTTCAAGACTCAGTATTGGAGGAGGTGGATTAGTATCTATTTGCACATAGTTTTAAGCGATCACGGAACTGTCACCCATGCCTTACCCAGAGTGAGCACCCAGATTCCCTACAGGGAACATCCTTGCTCTCCCCAATGAAGAGGAGAAGAGTGGATGGGTGAATTCCTGCATTTGGATCACATTTGGAAGGCCTTTCCATTTCCCAGCACTTAAATGACTTCATGCCTTTACAAATAAGGCTTTGAGGTCGTCCATCATTCACATTGCCACAGCTGGGAGTTGAAGAGAAGTAAGGTATTTTGCTTTTTTTGTAATAAGCCAATTTAGGTCATGTTCTGTGCTAGTAGTGCTATATCAGGTCATGAAAATAAGCTTAACTGTGTGGTTTCATAATATTCAGAAATAATTTCAGGAAACAAAATTTCAATTTTGATGTACAAAGCTCCTGGCTTCTCAGGTATTTAGGTATGTATTTTGCAAGCCAGACATAGTGTTTCTGCTGTCCTGGTGTGAAGCTTCAGGACAAAAATATTCAGGGTTTTCATGGTGATGAGAGGTAGGCTAATACACTAAATTTTTAAGTAGTGTTTTCAATTGTATTGTATTATTAACATTAATAAAGTCTCAGTTAGGAAGAACATTGCAGAAATGCTGAGTAAGGCACAGTAGATTAAATGTTTTTTCACACAATGGAAAATAAAATGCAATGGTAGTATAAATCAACCCAAATATTTTCTATGGCATAAAATTTCCATATCCTGTGAGAATTCTTTAATTAGAAGGTAATGTTAATGTTCTGCATTAGGTAGGAGAAGGAGATGAACAGTAGTTTGGTTGGACAGTCATTAGCTTAAGGAAAATGGCGTGAAAAATGCTGAGCATTAACTGAACGGAAAACGACAAGTACCTTTTTTTCTGGCATAGCCAGCCTCCATCGAAAATCCTTATGCAGCCTGAACTTTCTGCTCTGCACAACTTGCACAGAGCCTGTTAGTGTTTTATTGTGGAGATGAGACTATCCCTTCTGCTATTGCTTTTCAAGGAGTAATGGGATCACCTTCTGCCAAAGAGTGAGGGGAATAGCTCCTTTCCTTTGGAAAGATCATTTTCTCTGGGCTAAAGGAAAAAGATTAAATAGGCTGCAACAGCTCCTTCTTGGCCATCTCAAGGTAGGAAAATAAATCTGGTAGATTATAGGTCTCCTTTTTTTCATTTGCCTTTCCAAAGTTGAGGAAAATGTCAAACTGTTCTCTTGTCCCAGAAGAACCAGGAGGGAGGGGCTTGGAAACCGTGGAATCTCCTCTTAATAACTTGGATACTGCAGCCATTAGGGAACCCATTGTGTCAGAACAACTCCTTCATGGTTTTTTTTGTTTTGTTTTTGTTCTGGAATCAGAAGAATTGTGCAGGAGTGAAAACAGAAAAATATACTGAGTTGACAAATCTGGTTTAAAATGTGCAATGAAGACAGCACGGTTACCGTGCTCTTGCAGAGCTAAGGACTGCCAACAGCCAAATTTGTTGCAAGCCAAATACATCAGAGTGGCCAAAGGAGAAATATCCTTTGTATTTTCAGCGATTTACTGATTTGACTGTCATCGAAAAGAACAAGTCATCTTGTGTGTAACTGCTTGGACATGAGATTCCACTGACTGGTGTGTGCTGGCAAGTAGGTAAATGAATTATTTGCTGCTGTCTGTAAATAGTACTGGTAGCTTCAGCTTTGTAAGTTGGAGTGTACAACTTCCTACGTAATTTCAGAGAAGCAATCCCGGTGTCTGCTTTGTAAGAAAACAGCATCGAATTGTAACAAATGTATAAATCAGCCTGACTTGGGGTACCTTGAGTCTTCTGACATTCGACCTTAATCTAGCTGAAGGTTGGGTGAAGCTTGGAGCCAGTTTGAGAGTAGTGTGACCCTATCAGTAGGACTGAGAGCACCTTGGAAAGACTATCCTATTGTGAGTAAAATGTTAATTATTGTATAGCACTGATATTAATGATAAATGTAGGTTGTTTTTGTTGTGAGTTAAAACTGTGTAGTATACACACAAGTTCACTCTTACATGAGTATTTCACAAAGCTTGGGCAGCAAAAATAAACCATAAAATGTAGTATTACCTTTTTTGTGCGGGTTTGAAGAATTGACCTGCTCAGTCACAGGCCAGAACCTCTTTCTCTTTTTCATATGCATTCTGAAGGTGAGGCAGTAGACAGCATGACTCTAGTACAACCATGAAAGTAGAATTAAGCCAAGAAGATGCTTCCCTCTCTGCCCCCTTGCTTTACTCTTGACAGTACTTCTTCATGTCTTCTCACTAGTTTGCAGAGCATGAGTAGCTTTCTTAGAGATACCTCAATGCCATTCCTGCCTTTCTGCCTCCTGCCCTGCTCTCTTGGGCCATGGCTACACAGCGATGGAACCATATCAGAGAGCTTCCTCTGGTGCTGGGACTCGATCTGTGCCTTCGGTGTATAGAGCGAGCATAGGCCAGGAGTAATTTTTGACAGGCCATTTGGACGTGGCCACTCTGCAGGGGGAGGCAGTTTTATAGTGTGGATTAAAGCTGTTCCCTGCCAGCTGGGTCACTGCCAGGGCACAAACCCAGACACGTGTAGTTTCTGAATATACATTTCAATCTTTGGTTATGGGTTTGTGGTTTTCTCCAGCACGACAACACAGCACTTCAGCCCTGAGTGAGAGAACCTTTTGGTTGACTGTCCTTATCAGCAGTGATAAGCCACGGTATTGGGAACATCACAGGGCTGCTGAAGCTTAGTAGATGGTAGAGCTAAGGCAGCTGGCCACATGTGTTCTCTTTGACGGGCAAAACACTTTGCAAATACATTCATTTTGATCATGTTCAGGAGCTAGCACATAGTGTCTTTTCATAGCTGCAAGTTAACAGTGCTAACACAGATAATAATTGCATTGCTGTTGATGCCTTGTCACCTTTCAGCTGCCTGAGGTTGGTCATGTACAAGCTCCTTGGCTATGGGGATCTGTGTCTTGTCCCTGTGTGTGTGGAGCTGCTGGAGGCTGCAGCTGTACTAGCAGACCAAGGTCACAGCTTGGCTCTCCCTTGCATGGGTCCTGGGGCATGGTCTGGCCACACAGCAGCCCTCTTGCTGCAAAGAAACCCAGGTGGGTGGATCAGATGGAAGCCTTGGTAAGACCTGCAGCTTCTCCATCAGCTGTCTGAGTGGGGTGGGCATCATGGTGTGTCCCCCTAAGTGTAGGGACAACCCTGAGGGTCGCACACTTTCTGATGAATATTTATAAAATATGAGCTTCTGTTATTGATGTACGTGAAGCTGTGCTTGCTCTCCTCTGTGACAGCCCGTGACTAAAGCCACCTTCTCTGGGCCTCTACAACCTCCTTTGGGGACAGTGGGGTCTGTCTTTACCAGCACTTAGAAACCTCTAAAATCTTCAGAGCGTGATGCCATACAAACAGAACAGGCAGGAATATTCACTTTCACAGTAGAATAAACAAGGTGAGGTTAGCTCTTAACCCACTGGAAAACACTTCACCTTATAAAAGACCATGTAGCCTGTATCCTGCATGGCCCTCTTTATGCTCAGGCCCTGTTGGGACCTTTGTATGGAAACTTGTTAAATATACAGGAAATTAAAACCGGTAATAACTTGTTACAGCATGTTACAAGTTTCAGTAGGTTTTGTTGTTTCAGATGTGTTTGCTAGTGCATTAGTAGGGCAGAGTGAGAATTTTGTAGGGTGCCCAAGCACACCTAGAGGCACACAGTAACTCAGCCTAGGTGGGAAATCAAGGACATAGGAGAAAGCTACAAGGTCTTCCTCCTTATAATAGCCTTTTTTTCTGCTTCTTAACCTGGAACAACTGAGTGTTCTCACTGTTACTACTATTTTGTCAATGAATTGTTCTAAGAGTAAGGTATTTTTCTCTTAAACTGAAGATGCATGTATACACATCTCTGTAATGCAGACACACACATATCTGCTTCCACATTTTATGGTGAATCCTTACAGCTTCTGCAGGGCTCCAGCTGTATCTGTGTTTTGCACTGGTTTCCCCGGGGTTTACTGGTGAGGCAGTCCAAGATTTAGAAAACAGGTCTAGATCCAGCACAGCACAAAACCCACATGATGGCTTAGATGAATGTTTCTTGGCTTGTGGAGTTTTAAAATCCATGGTGGCTGTCAGCAGAGCCAATAAATTCTCCATCCTTGGCATTGGATAGCAACACAGTACTATTGGCAAGGTAAATGTCTGCAGTTTGGAGTTTATCTTCTATCCAGAAGGTATGTCTTTATACAGATGATGCCTTTTATGCAAAGAAAAGTCTGTGAGGAAGTGTGTAATGTGACCAAGAGTGAAGCAGCAGATTGTGGCTGTGTTTACATGAGGACAAATGCTAAGAGATTTAATAACCTTATTAATTCAAACTGGAATGAGCAAATCTGGTGGTAAGGTCAGTGGGAAACAAACACTCAGTAGAATTTTTTACATTCAAAATGTGGATCCTAAATTATGAAACAAGATGCTCAAATAAAAACATGAGGTAACATCCTGATTAATAATGTTTTCTTCAACAGCAGTGTACTACAAAGTGACCTTTCAAGCATTTTGTTAAGAAAAAAGTCCTGTATTTATTTCAACCATTTGCTGATTTTATGCCAGCATAATATAAATCTAAGCAGCTGTAGGTACACAGATCAGTAGACCATCAAATGCTTTTTATGCATCATGTTTTAGTAAGGGCAAATAAAATTTTTAATACTTTTTTTTTTTTTTTTATTTTAGGCATTGCAAAGGCAATCCCTGGTGTTGTCTAGAACGAGTCAGTATGGCCAGCCCAGGGCTACATTGTACAGCAAATTAGTTGTCTGCTGAGAGGCTATGCTATTTGATGACAGAAGTGTTAGGGAGCAGGACAGAGTCATCCCTCGGGGTGCAGCCTGGCCAGTGGGATGCAACTTGGACTGCCATTCTCTAGAGTTGCCTCACATAATTCACCACAGGTGGGTAAAAAGGGAATACAGTTTACAAGGGGTAATTATCTTTAAAATCATACTGCTTCTGAAATATTTTTTGTGCTGTAATACAGGAGAGGTATTAAGCAGAAGATAGATGACAGTCCTTTTCCCTCCTCATCCCTCTGATATATTGCTGTATTCTTTTCTGATGTTAAGAGCTGCTTAGTTTGTCATTTGCCTTTGTATTGTACAGCAGTTGTTTTCCTTTTGTGGTAGTCCTGCAGGGCTGAAGGGCAGGAGGGGGAGTAGTTACCACAGAGCAGTAGGACTAGAGAAAAACATTGAAGAAAAATGGGCAAACACGGTTAGAAACCTAAAGTGGTGCCAGCTGAGGTTGTCTGTGTGCCTTCAGGACTGTCCCCTCAGCTCATGGCTGAGTCCCAGTGGTGGAGGTGAGCACTCTCAGGGGGCAGGACACTGACACTGAGCTTTTAGGGGGAAGGACAGCTGTGGCTGTGACCCACCTCTGTCAGCTCTGCCCCTGGACAGGAGCCTCTTGTCTCATGCAGGGACAGCAGCAAGGTGGTGGGCTGGCTGGCTGGCATTGCTGAGTTGAGTAACACTTACAAGAGATCAGTTCCTATTGCAAAAGATGAGGCAAACTTAAGTCTGTTGTGTGAGGTGCTATGATTGAAATGATTACCTATTCTGGAATGTATTGCTGCTCTCTTCTCCAGTGAGATAAATGAGCTGGGTCAGTGCCTCTTCCCTCCTCGTTCTACCACCTTCTGCCCTCTTTCTCTCCTAATTTTCTGAGAGTGTTTGTCTGAGTAATCTAAGGTTTAAAAAAACTGTTGATCTTGCACGTCTGAAATGATTCTTACCCTCTCACCCATGGTACAGTGAAAAAACAAGTAGGCACATTTTGTAAAGATATCTTCATCAGGATGATGGATGATTCTTAGAATTACTTCTGTAATTACCACAAGAACTGAAAGTAAATGAGAGCATGAGATGTGCAGTCATGCTTTAATAGCTGGCATCTTATTCTTTTACCTTAGAGCTTAAGGTTTAGATAAAGGAGTTCACTCCTCTTTTTTATGCACCTATTTGTATAAGAAACTTCACCCAAATAGAACTTGTTGATTCTGTTCAGGTGGAATGGTAGGAAACTATTTTAAAAAAACAACCTGAGACTTCTTAGGCTGGTAGAAAATCTTTATTGATTTGGAATACTCTATAATAAACTCACAGCCAGATACTTCAGATATCAGAAATTAAAATTTCAATGTGCTTTTAAAGGCTGCATATTGTTTTATTGTGTGCTTTCCTGCACATCTGTAAAAGACTATGTGGGAAGGAAAGAGTGAAATTAATTTCCAGAGAGAAATGTTTTAGGATACTGGGCATTTTTCCACTGAACATCTCTGTGGAAATCTAGAAAAAAATGTTATTTCAGTTCTCTACAAGAAAACAACGTTCTAACTGCAGTGCTCTTTCCCACCATCAATAAATTTGAGAAAATTCTTTTGTAATTATTTACTAGCAGAAAAAATGGAGCTTTTTTTGGAAAGCAATTTAGGAGATTATTTGCTTTTAAACGGAGTCTTCTTGGAAGTGTGAACTATGGATGGTATTTGTACTATTGTTTTCTGATTTGCTTTCAGATAGAAGGCAGTTTTAGCCCTTTGGAAAAGATGAGGGAGGAGGACAGTTTTAACTGTGTCATTGCAATCTGTGGAGTCTCTGCTCTTTGCACTTCTCCGTTGCGTGCTACTCTGTGCAGTCCGTGGTAGCCTGAATGCCTCCTGTATAGGACAGACTAGCAATAGCCAAGTCCCTACTGGACTTGAAAGAGCTTTGACTCTTTTTCTGTTGAAGGCTATGGGTGTTTTTTTTGAGTGAAGACAGTAAAAGGCAAGGAAGCTTAAAGCACCATTGATTTATATTGGTTTCTAGTCGTTGCTGTTAGTTACACAGCCACAGTGCATTGCAGCTCATGATGAGTATATTACTGCTTCATCTGGTATTTTATTCTCTGTACTGCTGTTCATTTTTGTGGGAGTTCACATCCTTAGTAACAGAACTCATTGGGGCAATTTTCAGGGCGATTTTTTGTGCTGCTGGAAACCATTCTTCTAGAGGTTGGCACCAAATTAGTTGAAAGCCAGTAGTAGTTATAATTGAAAACTGCGACTGACTGTTGCTTGTTTCGTAAAAGCACAGCATATGCCCAGTTCCTAGGGGAAAAGACTCTTGCAGCAGCTGAAGAATGCAGCCTGTGATCTCCTTCTTCCCAGGGATGCTCCACCCAGCCCCATCGCTATAAATGGCAATGGCACTTGAGGGAATTACAGCAGACAATGAGCGAAGCAATGGCAGGTTCATCCGCAGCTGACATTTTCACTGTTGGGCATGAAATTCACGAACTATAGCCGTGAGCTGTTCTGTGCACACTGCAAGGGCTGCAGCTTTGTGTGAAGTGTGGTCTGGGCTCTGTTGGGATGGGTCAGTGCACTGAAGGTGGTGGCAGTCTGATCTGCCGGAGCCTCTTCTTGCAGAGGACTGTGGGAGGGGCTGGGGCTGAACGAATGCTCAGCCTTGGGAAACTTGTTGGCAAGTTTGCCACAAAACCCCACATTTTATTAAGCAGCTGTGGAGTTGGCCACTGATAAGCATCTTCATCACGTATCTGCAGCCTTACTAGCAAAGGTCAGAACTCGGAGGAAACTGAGTGGTGCTCAGCAGCCAGGGAAGATGGTATTTAATGGCACAATTCAGTTCATTCACTACATGTTTGCTATTTAGCCGCAGTGTAGACGTGCACCTCTGAGCTGGCCACCTTGCACTCCCCCCCGCATGGGAGGAAATGAGGAAAAAGGCATTTCTGGAGTTTTGCCCTTATCTCTGTAAGCCAAATGAAATTAATTGCTTCCCCAAAAGTTCCTGTTTCTCACTGCTGGTTGGAAGTGGTGCTTAGAATGTCTAGTTAGAGATGGCAGTATTGTGAATGCAATCCCACTGTAGGTCTGGTCTGCCCCACAGCTCATGTGTCAGCATTTGAAACATCCATAACTAGCCTGCACTTTTGTTATCTTTGGTTTTAATTTCTCTGTCAAATGGAAAGGGTGAAATTTCACAGAGTCTAGGGATTCCTGAGGGATGATCCAGTTCACTCGGTGATGAATACTTTATGGATAATAATGATGATAAAACTAATAACACCGGTAACATACGCTTTCATTAATTCTGTGCTGTCAGAGAAAAAAGTCAGAGAGGAAAAGCACGTTTAATGTTTATTCAGTGGAGGGTTTGAATGGAGAAGTGTAAAGGAGGTAGCCTTCTGTGGAATAATAAACACAAAGTTATACATTTAACAAATGCTTCATTCTTTATTATTCCCTCAGTTTTCCACTGCAAGCATTATTGACTAGCTGTATCCATCTTTACCAAAACATCTCTTGTATACAGTGTTCTCAGGTTGTCGCTTTGCAAAAGCACAGAGAGCACACCTGCAGGCTTCTCTCTGCAACAACTGGAGTTTTATGTATTCCTTACGTAAATACATATGATGGGATGTGCCTAGACTTTCACATACCTCCTGAAGATAAAGCTTCAAAGCAAATACAAAATACCACAAAGATATTTTAACTCTTAAAAATGCCAAGAAATGTGCAAGTGTTGCAAATGCCTTTAAAATCAATGTCTTCTTTTAGAAATGTACCCAATTTTCAGCTTGGCCCCTGGAAAGTCATTCTTGTAGCTGAGGATATTTATTCTGTTCTGTTTTTTGAATGGGATGCAGCTGTTGAATTCTTCAGACCTGAGTAAAGACTCTTAAAGAGTTTTATTTATATCCGGTTTTTTCTGTCGTCCTCTGTTTCTGAACAAATAGCAACAACTTCAGCTATTGAAAATTGTCATACTGCAGCTAAGCCAGGGTGACTTTCTGAAGAGCTGGACGCTTACGTGAGTACACGTGTGTAATTATATTAAAGTGAGTGTGACTTCTGAAGGAGGTTGACATGAGGTAGACTCTCCCCACTAGCGCAGAAGTTCCTGCAGGAGATCCCTGGGGATCTGGAGAACAAAGAGCCTGTCTAAGGCAATCAACTAAAACGCATCCACAGCCTGTTAGAAGCGCATTGCAATGATACTTAAGTGTATAATTCCTGTTATTTCAAAATACAGGCATTTGGATTGAGTTTCCCTTGAATATTCTTTGTGATGATTAATGAGCTGTATCAAATAATCTTATTTAGCTCATTAAAGGGCATAATGCAGATACGAACTCCTTAGACCCTGTAAAGCTCAAAATTAATCTGCTCTCTAGACCCATATGTTACTGGAAATCTTTGATAGTAAGCTGAAGTGTTGTGATATTTTGATGTGAGTAGGGTTTGATGAAAGCTCAAAAGCAATATGCAGCGCTGTTATGTGTCTGTGGGATGGGGAGTTCTTTGTACAGCAACAGCAAGAGATCCAGCAGGAAACTCAACCTGGCAGGCAATTGTTGGTTTTACAAGGATGCTGCAGTGAAAACTCTTTCACTTCCTGTGTCTGCATGCCTTTTTTTCTGCAAGAGCTTCATGCCAGCTCTTAAAGTCCACACTCTTGGTTCCTTCTATTTTCACTAAACATTTTGCTCAATCAGTAATGAAAGATAAAATTCAAAGAGGCTTTTGTGGATCTTTGAGCTAACTAATGTGTATTTTAATTATGGCAATAATAATGTCGATAAGAGGAGTGTTGTGGCCACTTAACACAGACATATTGAAATAATTGGATTGGGGATGTTTGCTAGATTGCCACTAAAAATTTTAAATAGGAGCAAAGAGCATTGACAGTCACCAGCCAAAGCATACAGGGAATAAGGGGAGGGAAAGACAAGAAATAGAAGAGGAGGTAAGGAGAGGACATTGGAAAGCTTTCGTGCTCTTCATTTATCCAAAAATAGGTTTTCAGTCTGCCTCTGAGTTTGTTTATATTTGTCTTTCCTTTGGAGACTGTGGATGGAGACATGTCTTTTCAAATGCTTTGGGAGCAGGACCTGTGCTCTTTGAGCTTGGTTCCTGAAACAGGACTTGGAGCTGTTGTTGCACATTTGGGGAGCTGCTGCAAGCTTCTCCCTGGCCCTGCAGCTCCCTCTGACACCGGGACAAGACTCTTCCTACACCCTCTTCTCCTTTAAAATCTAGTGCAGCATTTTCCAAAAAATCAGTTGAGTCTGTAGTTCTCTCTATGCTCTGCTTTCTGCAGGTCAGATATCTAAACATCTCCAAAGGTGGGATTTTGTCCTTGTGGTTCAAGGACTGGTGAGGTGTGGGCTGTATCTAATGTTGCTTGTCACACCTGGATTTTGGAGCTACACTAAAAATAAAATCTGCTCCCTGGTTTTATAAAAGCAAAGCTGTAAAGTGGAGTTTTCAGGATGTTGCAATGATTCAGAATATATTTGACTGCTTTTAAAAGTTATTGAGAAAATACAGAGCATACTCCTCTTGGAGATTACAGCAACAGCACCAGCATGTCGGAGCAAACCCAGATTTGGTTCCTCCAGGTTGGCCTTTATACTCTCCATCAGCCTTTCAGTCTCTGCAGCTCCCTATGATGTTTTCCTTTTCTGGAAAGTGGAATGATGCTGCATGTTCTCTCCTCATCTGTCTCAATGTATGGGCTTTTATTAGAGTCTAAAATAACTTGTCAGAGTACTTACATCATCTCTTTTGGAGTCATCAGTTTCTGGTGATGGATAACACTTAGAATCAAGAGATAAAAACCCCCAAGTTAAATATATTTAATTGGTTGTTACTTGCTTTTTGCTTTTTAGAGATTGTGAGGCACAGGCAGAGAGTCTCTGGAGCAGATGAGTGTTTTGTGGTTACTGGACCAGACAGCTGAGATACAATTAAAGTGCCTTTTTTGCATATGCGACTTGCGACTACTTCTCTATTTTCACAGGTCTTAGGATCATATGAAGTGTAAATTTAATAGAGGTTGTTGTACTTCTCTTATTTATTTCTATTTTTGAGTGAGCCCTTTCAGCTGAACCTAATGCATATAACCTTGTATGACTGTGTATGCTCAGTCTGTCTCTCAGGCTCCATGGCAGAGTTCAAAAAAAGATACAGGAAAGCCTAAACTAGTCAGCGTTTTTCAGTTACTTTTCATGGAAATGCAGAGATCCAGTATGTTTTTATTCACAGTAGCTCTGCTGTGTCTCCTGGAAGCAATTCTGCAGGGGGTTTTATACCCCAGGTTCGTTCTAATGAGCCTGAAGGGCTTTTGGTGGTGCAGTGCCATCCCTGGAGGTGGAGGAAGGAATCTGTCACAGGAACTACAGCTTGCAAGGGGAAAGATATGTAGTTATACATACAAAGTTCTTGAATGGCAGCCCCCATGAGGCACACTAGCACATTTTGGACCAAAATCATCATTCTTAGCTACAAACATTTTTTAACTTTTTCACCAAGCTGTCATTTTTGTCCACAGAAAACATATCTTTCATGAGTGTTCTTTTAAGACAAAATCCTATTTTTTCTTCCACTGAAAAAACTGGTATTTTAGGTCAGTTCTGTTTCTGAAGCTATTTTCAACAGTCCCATGAGGCATTTATGTCTAGAATTGGTCATTGGTGTAACAAGAGATCAGTCGGAGGAATTCTCCATGCTTACTGATTTGGTTCTCTTAATCCTGCGCTTCTCCAGAGTGTGAGTGAGTCCTTGGAATTTTGAACAGTTAAGAAACAAACTAAAAGTCCCATACTCCTTGTCTTTGAATGACAAAGTTACAATCTCAGAAGCGTGTAATTTTTCAATGAGAGTTTAGGCCAAGCTCAATTCAAAATTTTAAGATGAATGTTTTTGAGTGCTCTGGGGAGAAATTAATCCAAAGAACAGAACAAATGTTCATTTTCTTCCTTTTTGTTGCTAATAGGGTATCTTTTATATAACCTCTCCATAAGCTGTGAACATTTTGTGTTATAACATTTAATTCTGATAGCATGTTTTTAAATATAAAGCTGTGCATTACTGAAAAAAAAGTAGTTTGAAATGGGAAAAATAACTCCCTAGATGTGCTGATAGCTAATAGAAATTATACACAAATAAGTTCAACTAGACAGAGTAGACAGTGTGCCCCAAAGAACCCTGGGTTTTTTTGAAGAGAACATTTTTAGTTACTGAATAACCTGAAGAATCCTGGTTCAAAGCAGAATTCAGTTTCTAAGAAGGAAACTCTGTCAACCTATATTTCCAATAAATATGAATTGGAACCTGTAGTTCCAATACTGTTTCAGGTTTTTTTTAATCTAAGATAAGGGACAAAACCTGTCTCTGGAGCTCAGAAATAAAAGGGGGCAGGCTAGTTGGATACTTCACAGAAATAAAATTTTATCTTTATGCAGGCCACCAAGAAAGGTTGGTGGTTTTTAGAGACTTTGTTTGCAGGGCAGCTGCTGTGAAGAGCCTGGAAATGGCAGTTCCTTCATCACATGGTTTGAGAGAGCCAGGCTCGTGAAGGAGCACAAGCCCATTTCCAGTTCCTTAATGAGCAAAACTCTGCTATTTATGTAAACTCAAAGAATATTGGCACAAGGGATATGTGGCCTAAAGAAACCTGTTTTTGAAGGAAGATTGCAAGGACCACAAATATACAGCATATTTACGAGAGGACTAGCAGGACACTGCTCTTTGGCTGCAGCATTTTGACAGTCAGTGGCAGTACTTTGCTGAGGGTATTCAGCTCTCTCTGCAGATAAGACAGCTTTTTTACCTTGGAAATCTTGTATGGTTTGATGCCTAGTGTGCAGCACAACAGCTGGTCTTGGCACCTCTCAGCCCTGGGCAGTGGTGTGGAAAGAGACTGGAAATGGAGGTGAAGAGCTGCATAATTTGAGGATTTGATGTCGGATCTAAGGGGCACTGAAAATGCTGAGGCCTCTGCATTGATTTCCCTGGGCTTTCATAAGGCTGCGAAATTAGAGACATCTGATGTCAGAGTTCGGTGCTACCAGAAACCAGGCTGATGGCCAGGATGTCAACCCAGGAGGGACCGTCTTGAGTTTCTGAGCTGGGGCTCTCATACCCTGGCACGTGGGCAGCTCTTCAGCCTGCTGATTTAGAGGCGGACAAAGCATCTGGGTAGGTAACTGGGGGAAAAAAACAATCCCAAAAGTTATACTACGTAATCTCCCTTGCCACTGCCACGAACTCTAGCCCGTGGTTCTGTGCACAATCTGATGAAGCACCAGGTCATGCCAGCTAACAAACAAACTTGTCACTCTGAAGAATGACTTGGTGAAAAGCCACACAGGGCAGAGCTGCCATCAGAATAATTGGTGATTCACTGTTTGTTTCTCACAAATTTCCTACGCTCTCTGCCCACGCAGTATAGATGACAGCATTCTGTATGGGGACTGTGAACATGACAGACATTATTTATGAGGCAGCGCCTTCATAAAGGATTTTTTTTCCCTAGTAGACTGTGTAAAATGCTCAGTCTCTGTGTTACTGTTGTCAAAATTATGTTATAAATATAGCTGGCCTGCCTGAGTAAGTTTTCAAAGGTGTTTTAAAAAGCTCTGTGTGAGAAGGTCAGGCAGAAGCTGCTGAGAGCTCCTTGCTGTGTTCTAAGGTGCCGCAGCAGCTGTGTCCAGCACTCTTGGCTGCTCCTGATAGAGGGAGAGTTTGGGCAGTTGCAGTTGTTTCTGAGCTTGCACAGCCCCAGGTTGAAGGATTTTTGCGGGTAGATGTGTTCCTTCCTCTCGGCTCCTTGCACTGTCTCAGCACACCTCTCAGCACACCTCTGGAGTAAGAAGCAGGGAACCCGGTCACAACTTGTCTGTGTGACTGAGCTTTTCCTTGGGCCAGGCTCTCAGCTTGCTTCAAAGCGGAGAAAGGAAAAGATAATTTTTCCTCTCTAAGATTCATGACGTCTGGCAGCAAAAGGTGTCCTGGGAGTCGCAGCTGCTCCAGCTGGGCTCACTCTCAGCTGCTTCGTACACAGCTTCAGGTCAACAACATTATTCTTAATTTATTTTATGATACAGCATATCTGGATCTGTGTCCTTAATTCAAGCCCGGTTTGATCAAATACTAAAGAACACTGAAGACAAAAGAGAGCTCAGTTAATGGCTAAGGAAACTGAATAATCTTTATGTCATTGGATAGAGGTAAGTGTGATGGAGAACATCGTCTGAATGTGGTGTTCATAGTGACATCAGGTTTAATGTTTTTGGGCTTTAGATGGGTTTGAAGAGAAGTGAATAGCTTTGATTTGGTGGGAAAAAAAGCTGGTACTACCAACCACTTACCAGGCTCTGGAAATCCATCAACAAACGGAGAGCCTCAAATAGTGTTTCTTTTCAGATCAGTTTCATGACCTTGCCTGTTTTCACAAAGACTGAGAGTAATGAAACTATGGAATAAGAAGTGACATTAATGTTTGGAAACCAAAGTGTGTAATTAGGCTGATTTGTATTTGGGTGGCTTTGTCAGATGGTTTGCTTTGAAGTTTGTGGTGACAGGTTTATCCTTTTTCGTATGCTCTGTGCATGAAGGGCACGTAACCCAGGCAGCTGAGAGCAAAATATGCTGAGGATAAAGGGGTTTTGAAAGCTGATTGCATGATAGCTGCCGCTGCACAGGTTCATTTTGGCAAATAACAGTTTCTGTAAGCATCAGGTTTTATGGCCATGACTGTTACTGTTGCATTTTTAAATTCGAGTTAACTGCATACAGGAAAGTAGAGACCCAGAGCTGTTCATCTTCTGGCTCGGTCTGTGAGGAGCCTGTAACTCTAGCAATTGTTTCTGTTTTTCATAACAGTGGGAACTTTATGGCTATTTTTCCCCTTTTCTGTCCAAAGTAAATATGCTGTTTAAAAACAAAGAAAGAAGTGGTGGAATGTCTGGTGGGCACACAATTTGAACTTGGGGTCCTTCAGGTTGGATGGGCAGTTTAAAAAATATACCTTTTTCCTGAAAATTGATGTTGCAGCAGAGTGTTTTTACTTGTATGGATCCATTTTACATTTCTTTAAAAGTCTTACTTATTTTTAACAAGCCTCCATGTTGATAGATAATTATGAGCTTCAAGGTGCTCTGTAGTGGTCTTTCCAGGTATGTACAAAGATCCATCAATCTGACCTATAGCTGTATACCCACTCAGAGGGTTTGTATAGTGCCAGTATGGTTGAGGTGGTTTTTAAAAAATATTTAAACTCTGTTTGTTATTGAACTTAATGGCAAATCAGCAGAGTCATGCATGCAAACAGTAAATTCTTTATCAGAAATGCCAAAATAGTGTTTTGCAATAAGCTAAAGTAACGTCCTGTGCTGTGCTTTGTGAAAAGGGATCACATTGTGCTTCATTGCATAGAAAGAAGAGGAAAAGTAATTGCATGGATGAAAAGTGTAATACTAAGGAGTGCAAAGCCACCTCTTTGTACTCACAATATTTTTCCTTGTTATTAGACTTTGTGTATTTTCTGAACTTTTCCATAGAGAATTCTCTTTGCGGGGTCTTTAGGAAAGAGACAGAATCGTCAAAACAGCTGCTAGTGTGGGTGGAATTTGATATGCCAGATCTTATAAAAATCCCAACAAACAAAGCAAGAAACACAGTCCCAATAAACCGGAGGCGCTTGGCAGAGCACTGTAACTCACTCAGTGGTACAGACTTGTCCCGGGCTGCATGACATCAGTGTGTAGCACAGGGTAGTGTTTACACATGTGAACACAGTGTGAGAGTGATAAAACCTAAGTGTAGAGTGATTATGTAGCAAAATAAGTGAAAACCCCTGTTCTCTAGAAGCTAATTGCTTACTTGTTGCATGTTTGAAATATGCCTGTCCCTGCCTTCTAGAACTTGTGTCACACTGCAGCGCTGCTGTCTGGTGATATAAACTCATGACTCAAAGAAAACTTCCTTAAATAAGAAAATGGCTCCTACAACCTTTTTTCAGCCTTTATTTCAGCAAGATTATGAAAAAGAGAATGTGCATGAGGAAGCACACAGGTCACAGTGCAGAGTCAGTGGGTAGTCACTGTTAGAGGTGTCCAAGTCAGCTCTGAGAGTAGCCATTCATGGAATGAGTTTGCAGATGGCTCTGGAGGGAGCTGACAATCTCTACTGAGGTTCAGTATAGTAGGTGGGGAGATGTTGGGGTAGGCAGTGGCCTCCTGATGAGGGCATTTGTATGGGATGGGGTAAACCTGGATCCATGGGCCAAGCCCAGCAGCATGAGGTTCAATAAGACCAAGTGCTGGGTCCTGCACTTTGGCCACAACAACCCCATGCACCTCTCCAGTCTGGGGGAAGAGTGGCTGGAAAGTGACCTGGTGGAGAAGGACCGGGGGGTGCTGGTTGACAGCGGCTGAACATGAGCCAGCAGTGCCCAGGGAGCCAAGAAGGCCAGTGGTGTCCTGGCCTGTACCAGAAACAGTGTGGCCAGTAGGTAAAGGGAAGTGATTCCTCCCCTGTACTCGGCACTGGTGAGGTCACACCTCAAGTCCTGTGTCCAGTTATGGACCCCTCAGGATAAGAAAGACATTGAAATGCTGAATTGTATCCAGAGAAGAGCAATGGAGCTTGGGAAGGGCCTGGAGCACAGGTCCTGTGAGGAGTGGCTGAGGGAGCTGGGGTTTTTTAGCCTCGAGAAGAGGACAGTCAAGGGGGATCTTCTTGCTCTCTACAACCACCTGAAAGGAGGCTGCAGTGAGCTGAGGATTGGTCTCTTCTACCAGGCAACCAGCAATAGGGGAGGACTTACCCTCAAGCTTCGCCTTGGCAGGTTCAGGTTGGACATCCTGAGGAATTCTTCACTGAAAGGGTTGTTAAGCTTTGGAATGTGCTGCCCAGGGAGGTGGTAGAGTCACTGGAGTTGCTCAAGAAATGACTGAACGTGGCACATGGTGCTTGTGGTTTAGTTTACATGGCGGTGTCCGGTCAAAGATTGGACATGATGATCTCAGAGTCTTTTCCAACCTTAATGACTCTGTGATTGTGTAAAAACCTGGTTCAAACTCTCGCTCCAGGTCAGGTAGTACAGACTTCTTCCCAAGACCTTTGTGTCTTAGCTGAGTAACAGAGAGCTCTCACTCTACTTCCAAATGTAAATATTTAGAGATGTCTTGCATTTTGTACCTATCAAATAAATCACACCCAGCCTCACTCTCCCCCCAAAAGAAGAAAATAACACTCTAGAATTGTTTTCCAGCCAGATCTGGTATGTAGGTAGTCAGATGATGGTTTTCTTGTGTGCAGCAGACTTCATTTTTCTTTCTGTCAGTCGTACAATTTTACAGAAAATACTGGTGTGAACCACTTGAAACAATAAGAGTAGGGTTTTGTATTGAATTAAAGGCTTTACTATTAGTCAGATCTTAGTTCTCGGAGTTACGGAATTATTTGATTTTAATTTCATTATGCGATTCTGGCAGTATCCTTGTCAGATCATGTAATCTGCATGCATCTTAAAAGCTAAAAATCCAGGAAGTAAACTAAAGTACTCAAATATGCATTTTTAGCTTTGTGGACAGTACTTAGGCAGGTACAATTTCTGCATGCTTGGAAATGACAATGTGTACTTTTTCACATGTATTCTCTCTTTTAAATAGTAGGTAATTTCCTTCTCTCTAAAATGTTGCAATTTTTTCATTTATATGGAACATAATAGAAATAGATGCCACTCCTAACTGTTCAAAGCATTGGCTGTGGTCACATTTGATACTTCTAACTGGGTGCAGAAATTGTTAACTTTTGTGCTGTGCTGGCAGAGATCCTCATTGTTTCAACCAGGATATTTTGTACTACTTCAGGATCATATATCCAGATAGGACATATGATTATATTTTTTTCATTCAGATTGTTTAAATACAGTTCACATATAGTTTCAGCCTTAGTGTTTTGTTTGCTTGACATTCATAAGGCTTAGGAGAAAGAGCAGTATTTCATAGTCAGAATCTCATTGGAAGCTTTACGTTTAGTAAGGACATAGCTTGAACAGATGGCACTCAGGGCATGAATGCATTACTGTAACCTGCAGTATTGAGCAAAAGTTGTCCTCAGGACGGAGCCCCCCTTTTCCCTGACCTGTGGCACAGGAAAACTCAAAGAGTATGTGCCAGTCTTCAGTGTATCGTGTGCTGTGGTTCCTTGTTCACCTTCACAAGCAGCTGAACACCGAGGGCTGTTGGGAGCACGTTTGTGTTGGTCATAGGAGCTGGAATGGGGTCTATTTAAGGCAGCTTTGCCACTAAAAATAATCATTTTGCAGCTCTTGTATTGGATTTTGATTCAGCTGCCATTAACTTGCAGAGTTCATGTTATTCCCGATGAAGCACGAGCAAGTTTTTAACACTTGATAAAAACAGCACCAGCCTCTCAAAATGTACAGTAAATGAACCAATAGAAGGAAAATAATTCTCCTCTTAAAGAAGCCAGGCTATCCCAGATCTTTTGTGTTGAGATTGAAACCTCTGTAGCCCATTACTGTCCTCCCAGTACAGTTTTTCAGCTTGTTACTTCATGCAATCATGGTTGTGACAGCCCTGTTTGTACCCTTAACCTGCAGCAAAATTCAAAGTATTGCAATACGGCTTAATTCTCTCTTAAACATGAAAACATTCAAAAATCTGTTTATGTGAAGACTGACAAAATTTCAACTGTAATTCTAAAGTTGGATCTGGGCTTTTTAAGGTGTTCTGTCTCCGTTTTGACACCTCCAAAAAGGTATTTGGCCCCTTCTGAATTTAATTGTGGTTCTTCTTGGTAAATACATGAAGAAGTATTGATATCTGCTGAAGTAAGAAATCCAAAAAATCTGACCATGAATTTTGATGTATTTTAGTGGAGCTTTCTAACTTCTGGAGGCTGGTTTTCTGGATCTATTGAAAAAGTTCAGTACAGAGTGCATATGTTAGGGATGAATATTTTGCTGGGCAATACCTTTGTACATCAGGTTTATTAATGTCAGAATAGAAAATTAAATGCATCTCCGTTACGCATCAGGTTTTTGTAAGAGAATGCTTTATAAATACTCTAAATGTGAAATAGTACCCTGAGGCATTTAGAAAACTTGGAAAGGTTTATCCGGAAATATTTTTCCTTTTATTTTAACAATTTTAATACTGCTGTGAAAGCATGCTCATTGTTCTGCTCTCTGTTTATCCTTAGACTAAAGTTAGTTTTTACTCTGATAAATGGAAATCACCACTGTAATAGTCTGAAATGTGTATCTTTACCTGGGCACGGGTTCATGCCTTCTTGCTAGATGAAGTATTTCTGTTGTGGGTGTGAACTCTGTCTCTCCTGAGGGGAATACCAGTGTTCCCACAGGGGTTTCCTTGCAGTACTGAATACATGGATTTCCACCCTTGGGAATGAGACAGGATGTGAGGAGGTGTCTGTCTTTGGCAATCCATTGGTTATATTAATTGCCATTAAGTAGTTTTGATGTCTAGACCAGTGTTGTAAAATGTGATCTTTCTGACAAAACTACACTTAAATACAATATAGCATGAGATAAGGCAACTTTAGTGCAAGGCTTCAAACTGTAACACAGAATCATCTGGACTGTACTTACTCTCTTCCTAGTGGAGACATTATATGAATAATTTTGCCACTGACGTCAAGGGGAACAGGATGTCACCCTAGATAACAACGTTAGTGAAGTCAGTCTTATCTTAATGAAGATTAATTGTTGGGGCTCCATGCTTTGTACATCCATGTTCAGATATCTTCCTCTGAATGCTTTGATGTCACACAGCAGGTCTTGTGCTTCTTTGTATAGTGTTGAGGTGGGATTTCATTCATCTGAAAGAATTCTTTTGCGATACTGTCAGCCCCTTGGGAGCAGCTGTGATCCCAGAGCATCCTGAGCTGCAGTAGTTTGTAATGCCAGCTGGAAACCAGTGTGCTGCCCGTAATGCGCTGAGCTGGCTATGGAAGAGCATCTGAAATGAGGGTGGCAGAGAGGGTCGGGCTGTAGCACACTGGTACCATCTGTTGCTTTTTCACTCTTCGTTAATTCGCAGGTGGTTATCTAGGATGGCACTAGTAAAGGAGTTTCCATGCAGTCCTTAACTGCATGTAGTGCTTAAAAGGCTACTTAAATTAGTTTTTCCCCTTCTCCTTGATTCTCACCCTGTCCAGGAACAGTATTCTGTATGTTGATTCAATACGACAGAGTATGTAGCTGTACTGAAGTGACTGACTTTTGAAAACTTCAGAATTGTTTTTGCTTCTTACTAACAGCAACACCAGGGAAATGAAGAAGAGAGGGATTACCCGTACCAACAGCCAATTTGTGAGAGTTTATGCCTGAGGAGTCTGGAAATAATTGTAGAGAGAGTTGAAATAAATGACCAGGGTAAGCAAAAGGTTGTAAAGTGGCAATGGTACATGGTTTCATGAAGCTTAAAGAAGTAATTAAGCAAACAGAATTAAGACACTATATTTTCCATGTTATTTGCAATATAATCTTTTCATGCAAAACCACTGAGTTCTTTTTCAGTGGACACCCATCTAAATACAAGCACATAGCTAAGAGTTGCTAGGATAGAAGAAAAACAAGTAGACATAATTGGTTTTGATCTTAGTGGTTTCAAATGGATTTGAGCAAAAGACTAATGAAAAGTAGACAGCTAATCTGATAAAACGGCGTTCACCTAAATGAGTACAGACTAAAGTCATTAACAATGGCAATAAGGCATAAGATGAAAATTGTGCTCTCCATCTTGCATTAAAATTTTTGTTTTCTAAAACTGTGATGTGTGAAGGTTCTTACTTCCCAGCCTGTGCACCACCCACATAACTCACTAAGGCTTGAAACTCCACAGAAATCGAGGTTGATCATTGCCCATAGATTTGCATCTACATTCAGCATTCCATGCAGTTGTCAACTGGTTTCTGTATTGTACAAAATACAGAAGAATGAGATTTTTCTAAAAGACATCTGAAAGACTGTCTGTTGGAGGCTCAGGAGAAAGAGGTCAGGCACACAAGAATAGCTTAGACATGCTTAAGAGTAATTTAAGTGCACAGTGTTACTTAAGTCAGGATGTACCACTCAATGTTTATTTTGGAGCCACCAAACATCCAGCCTATTCAAAAAATGCTTGAAAGAATATCAGTAAAGTTGCAGTCTGCATCTTATTAAAAATGTGCTTATGACTGTGGACAAGAAGTACAGGGAAAATGGAAAGATTTGGATTCTTCAGAGGCAAAAGATGCAGTTTTTCAGTCATCTCCTTTGCTGAGTCATCTCCTCTGGTATTTTAGGTAGTTAAAAGTGAACTGCTGTTCACTGGTAAGTGAACTGCTCGGTTGACTGGAGGAAAGATGTTAGATGTTAATGGAAGTGCCAGAGGGAAAATGCAGCTGAAGTTGCAGACTTGAGAGGAAAAATACATGACTGGTTGGTGGAAGAAACCAGAGAAGGCTTTTAGTCTAGATTATGGTTTCATAAAATTCATTGATGAAAGCAGCTTTGCTGTTCGCAATTTATGTCCTGTCAGGCACATCACTTTATCCCAGAACAGTATTTCTGTTTGCACTCTTCTGTTTGCGTGTTGCCTTTTTTTTTCTTGGTGATGAAGGAGTCACTTGCAGGTCATATTCAGACCTACAGTCCTATAATCTAAATAATAGAGAGCAACCTGTGTACTATGTCTGAACACATATGCTGGGCATGAACCTCAAAAAACAAAGTCGTTCTGACTTGTTGCTTGAAGATCTTCTGCTCCTTTTAAGCTTCCAGCTGTGTCAGACTGATGTTGAATTAGGCTGGTGAAGTGTTGCCTCTCATATGAAGAGAGAAACAGAAAATATTCTTCATGTCTGTGCTGCCCTTATCCTCCTTTGGTTGCCCCACAGAGTGCAGAATAGCTTTAGGCAGATGTAATTACACCAGCACCCATGCTTCAGAGGAGCTTGACTTTTCTGGATCTCTCCCAAGCCTGGATGATTTTGCAATAATTTACAGGCTGTTTGTATAACTGTGCAGTGCTTTGGGAGGAAGATGAGGCTTTTAATTTACCTTGTGTTATGTAAAGCATTGGAGTATTTGAATAGATTAAATTCTCAAATACTGTGTTTTGACTCATAGAAGACAGTGATATATAAGTGATACACATTTGCAAAAGGAAACAGACTTTTTCAAGGAAACATTTCTTGAGCCTTTAAGGATTAGGAGATTTCATTGGCCCTACCTACCACATGATTTTCCAAGAATATTTTAGTTGATTAGTCATGAGTTCTATTAGCATAATAAAAACCTATGTTAATGTGACCTAGCAGAGATTTTATCAAACCCATCAAGTGTTGAAAAGGAATGTCTTCTTTAGTGCACAGCAATTGGGCAGAGTGAGTCCACATTCTTTATCACTGCTCAGCAACCTGTTGTGGCATTGCAAGGTGCAGATATTGCAAATGACTGGTTTTAGCTAGACAGTGAGCACCAGGAACGTATGGGGGGCTTGTGAACTGGCAGAATAAAAACCTCGTTGAAAGGAACAGGCCTCAGAATCTTGTTCGGTGCTTTTACCTTTGTGTTGGTTTTAAATCCTTGAACTCCTACAACAAAAAAAATCGTAGAATCATTTAGCTTGGAAAAAAGTAAGATCATCAAGTCCAACCATTAACCCAGCACTGCCAAGTCCACCACTTGACCATATCCCTAAGAGCCACGTCTACACTTCTTTTAAATACCTCCAGGGACTGTGATCCTACCTCTTGCGTGGGTGGAAGGGTGGGATATTCCCGTATTAAAGTGAGATTTGCCTGGGTAGTGCTGAGTTGGGTGCTGTGCTCATATAAAGCAGCCCAACTCTGTGCAGAGAGGTTTGCTGGAGTCCCCAGAGCAGAACCTTAGTGCAGGGCTGTGCCACAGCTTGCGAGCCCTGTCTCCGAGGTCACCTGCTCTAGCAGGGCTGATGTTGGAGCTGGGCTTTGCAGCGCAACAGCTCCCTGCTCACAGTTGGAGAGCCACCTCAGAGACAAGGCTGAGGATGAGGCGTTACCTCCAGAGTTAAAAACTGCCAAGGGTAAATCTATCTGAAAAAGAGGAATAATTGATGTGTTCATGCAGAATTGAGTTAAGGAACTTTTGCCTAATTTATGGTTAATTTATGGTTAATTCCTAGAAGTCCCATGCTGCCCTCAGTTTTTGTGGTCTACAGGAAACAGGACATGTATCCTATTACCTTAACATTTCTAAGAGGTGTAATTTTTGCTTCCCATTCCCGTTTTAATATTAAGGTTTTGAATTTGAAATTTTTTATGGTAGACATATCAGTGATATTTTCATTTATGAAAATGCCATATTGCAGAAATAACTAAGATAAAATACCCCTAAACTCCACCATAAAGACCTACATTTCTGTCTGTACCGTTTTGACTGTAGAATACTTTCTGAATTATATGTTCAAGAGAATTGAACTGCATACTTCTGTGCTTGTAAAGTTTCTTTTGCATTATCAGGGTTGGAAAGGAATTAGTTTTGTAGTATGTGTTGTCTGGTTGTGGATGCTGTTCTTGATCACTTTTATCTATAAATGACAACAGCTTTTTAAAAAATGTAAATGTTTACTTACAGTTTTGCAAATAAGGTTTATGTGACTCTTGCTGGTTTGGTTTTGCTGGAGTTAAGCTACTCAGCTTGGCTTGTGTCACGGTGCAAACCTTTAGTTTGAGATCACTAAATCTGGTTAGTCAACAGTAAGGCACTAGAAGAGCAAGAAGAGGTGAAGGGGCAAAAAAATGAAGATACAAATTCCAGTAGTTAAATACTGGGCTAACACAGAAGTTTTGCATATGCGTCCCATGTGCATATAAATACTATAAAGACATTGATCATAGTACATGCATTAAGTGTGTAGAAGTGCAGTTGTTCACACTGAGGTAATGCCTTTATCTATTATGACTGACTAATGACTTACAAAAACTACTCTGGCAAAAAATATTTCCTTGTTGAACTCAAACATACTTTATGAATGAGAAGAAACAGTGTTAATTGTGTAATTCCTTCAATGTATATTGCTAAATGGTGCTGCACATTTGTGAATGATTTTTTCTCATACCTCTACGTGAATATACTCACGGAGTCATAGGTATGCATATATATGTTTATATACAAATGTATGTACAGATTGTATGGGCAAAATATATGGAAACATGCACAAAGATGTTTACATACAACAGGATGCATAACTGTTAAGTAAAGTCAAATTTTACTGGTTTTCATATTAAGGAGCTTCAGACAATAATTTTTAAAGTCAATGGACATCCTTTGTAGATGGATGTGCAGAACAGAAGAATTACAAGTTTACAGTGAAAAAAATTAGTATGCAGTGAAGGTACAGATGCTGAAATTTAAACTGAAAATGAGAGTGAAGTTTGTTAATTGTAAGTCTGCCATGCTGTGATGAAAGGCAGGTTGGTGGGTTTGTCTTACAGCCCAGCTGATGTGCATCAGAGTTTTTTTATTATCTACAGCTGCATCAGGTTATGTTTACTGACAAGATTGATGTTTATTTTATAACATGGTTAGAATGAAAAACAAATTCTTCTTTCTCTCCCTGTAGTACTAATCTGTGCTCTTTGATGCTGCTTTGATGAATTCTGAAAGTCTTGCTTTAAGTTGTCAGGCTTTAAGCTTGTCTTTGTGCTCGCTCTTCTCTTTGAGTGATGATTACTCTCTAGCCCAAGCTAAGTACTAGGAGAATGAGTTTTTGTATAGGTTCTCACAGGTGGGAGATACAACAGCCACAGCTTTTGGTTGCCTTTCCAAGCATAATTGGTGCCTTACAGAGATGTAGCATATCTCATGCTGTTTTCCTCTAGAAACGTTAACAAATACTTTGTTTTTGCAGCTCTTCAAAAACATGGAATAGCTGGTCCTTTAGTCAGTGGTATTCTAAACCCAGCGTCACCATAAGGAGGAGATGGCAGGTGTCGGAAAAGGGGCTCTGCCAGTGCACTCTCCGAGTGCTGGAGTCTGATTAGCAAGATGTGGGAGATAAGATGGGTGTTGTCCACGGACCTTTGGAGGTCTGCTGCTCTGACTGATGGTGCGGGAAAAGAAATAAGTGACGATCAAGTACTGTATAGAGAAAGCAAACTGGGGAAAGTAGACAAGGGCGCCTTTCTTTTTTCCCCCTTTCCCTGCTTTGTGCTCTTTGTTACTGGAATCCTAATGTTTTTGCAACAATACTTGATTAAATGGCTTCAGACAGAACTGACTTCTTGTTTTGCATGTCTGTATCCCTTTTAAGGAATGCTGCTCTAGGGAAAATAAAGATATTTGAAAGGTTAGAGATGGCCAAGAAAATGGCCTTTTGGTAAGAAGAACCCGTGTTGTTTTTTTCTAGCAGTGAAAGAGATGGTTCTGTTTATCAAACTGTGCATGTGCATTAATATGATGCTTCATATTTTTTCCATTTGATTTCCTGTAGGGTGATTTCACTTGGAACAGCATGTCAGGGCGCAGTGTTCGGCTGAAGTCAGTTCCCGTTCAAAGCCTGTCAGAGCTGGAGCGTGCTCGGCTGCAGGAAGTGGCTTTTTATCAGTTGCAGCAGGACTGTGACCTGGGCTGTCAGATTACTATCCCCAAAGGTAAGGGCTTGATAAACTGTCTCTGTTTAGATTGTTAAGCCACTGATTTCATATCACAGCAGTAAACACTAGATTTTTTTATTCCACAGATTCTGTCTTCTATTTCAGTTTTGCTTAACCACAGTCATTATGTAAAAACGATGAGTAAAGTTGTTTGTCTGCTGTGTCCAATTTGGGCCACCTGGGGGTGGGATCATCTGATCAAGGGCAGATGTCTACAGGGTAGATAATCTAAATCAGACCCATTCATGCCAAGATGTCTTGATACTCAGTTGAGACAAAAATGCTTTTCTTACATTTCCTGATACCAAAAATTAAATGTCTATGTAGGTCAGGTAGATCTTACCATAGAAGTGGTTTTTTGTTCTGTATTACATTGTCTGTGAAGGAAGCCAACTGTCACGAGTTCAGATACACAGTGAAGATATTTACATCAAATAATATGAGTCCTACCCAAGTTTTCCCAAAGACAGTGTTGCTTATTTCCTAGAAAACAAGTTAATTTTCAGCATAAAACATTGAACTCCTAGGAAACAGGAGATTAAATGAAAAGGAGAAGCTCAGCTATCAGAATCCTGATGCAGGATACGTGCATGTGGTAGACCTGTACTTAGGTTACTGTGGAAGAGATCTAAACCTCACTACTGAGAAAATTTCTGTTGTTTCCTGTAGGCTGGAGATCAAGCATAGCAGAGATAGCTGTTGTGCAATCATCTGCAAATCTGGCTTTCCTGTTGTTTCTTTGCAGTTGTATACTTACATAAGGAATAACAAGGCATCACTGAATTCTCACCTTTGACTCCGAGCAGAGGTGCTGCGTGGTAGCATATACACAGTGATGCCACAGGAGCAATTTTTTAATGAGTCTAAGTTAAGCAGGAAAAAAGTTGTCCAGTCTATGAAAATAATGATGTAGAAAAGAACAAATGTGAAAGAGACAGGCTTTTGTATTCATCAGGTTTTTAGGATCTGCAGAAAACTCCTGCCGAAACCAACAAAGTCCAACTTCACACGTATAGCAAGGCATCGGTTTGTAGTGAGATGGATTTAATCAACTTCTTCAAGCCTCACCAGCTCCCCTGCTCCCTCAAAAATACATTCAGTCAAAAGGAAAACAGTTTTATAGGATATTCATAGGAGGAACTGGATTACTAAGGGCACTGCAATAATTTCTGACAGTCTGAACTGCCACTGGCTATTCCTGTGGGAGATGAAGATACTTATGGAGGTCCTGCTATAAGGATGTGCAGTAATACCATCTAAGACAGTAGAGTATACACATTCACAGAATAGCTTAGTTTGGAAGGGACCTTAAAGGTCATCTAGTCCAACCCCCTGCAATAAGCAGGGACATCTTCAACTAGATGAGGTTGCTCAGAGTCCCATCCAACCTGGCCTTGAATGTTTTCAGGGATGGGGCACCTACCACCTATCTGGGCAACCTGTTCTCACCACCTTCAGTGTAAAAATTGCTTTTTTACATCTAGTCTAAATCTACCCTCTCTTGTTCTAAAACCATTACCTCTTTCCCTGTTGCAACAGACCCTGCTAAAAAGTCTGTTCCCATCTTTCTTATAATCCCCCTTTCGTTAATAAAAGGCTACACTAATGTTTCTCCAGAGTCTTATTTCTCTGAGCTGAACAACCCCAACTCTGTCAGCCTGTCTTTGCAGGAGAGGTGCTCCAGCCCTCTGATCATTTTTGTGGCCCTCCTCTAGACCTGCTCTAATAGGTCCATGTCTTTCCTGTGCTGAGGACCCCAGAACTGTATGCAGCACCCCAGGTGGGGTCTCACCAGAGTGGAGTAGAGGGGCAGAATCCCCTCCTTCTCCCTCTTGGCCACGTTGCTTGTGATGCACCCCAGGACACGTTTGGCTTTCTGGGCTGCAAGGGCACATTGCTGGCTCATGTCCAGCCTCTCATCCAGCAGCACCCCCAAGTCCTTCTCAGCAGGCTGCTCTGAATGTGTTCATCTCTAGCCTGTATGGGTGCCAGGAGCTGTCCAGGTCCAGGTGTAGGACCTCATGAGGTTTCCATGGGCCCAGTTCTCAAGCTTGTCCAGGTCCCTCTGGATGATGACCCATCCCTCAGGTGTGTCAGCCTCACTGCTCAGGTTGCTGTCGTCTGCAGATTTTCTGAGGGTGCACTCGATATCACTGCTTTGAATGACCAGATCATGAATTTTTCTGGGTTTTAAGGTATACATCATTAAGGAATAGCCAGTACAATTGAATTTTAAAACGTTGTAATACCATCTATTGAAGGAAGTGAAGGTAATAGCTAGAATTAAAGTACATCTAGTATGTAACTGTCCATCCTTTTTCAAAGTTTGGCACCAATTTTGACTACAGATACAAATATTTTGAAGTGGGTATATATAATAATCACTCTGTCAGTCCATCATGCTACATCTGTGCTGGTACTTTGGTAGGAGAATAAGAATCTACCATATTCTCAAATTATTACAGATTGGTTTAGGCCCTTTGTAGAGACAGTCTGAAGTCCACCTCATGTTCCTATCATTTTTAAATGTGTGGAATGAAAACTTATGACAAGAGTTTACAGGTAGCCATCCAGTCAGTCATCACAGATGAACACCATAGGACTGTGCAAACTGGGAATTTCAAGTTTTATCCAGGTGAAACTGGCTTGGGCACTTTGGGCATGCAAGAATACAAATAAAATAAAATTCCATCATAGCCATCAAGTTAAAACCAGACTCAAGTTAAAAACAGACTGTTAAACATTTTCTGTTTAAAAAACCCAAACCCACAACAGTGATATGTAGAATCAGTACTGTCTGAGAGAGCTCGAAGAGCTCTGTAGGTCTGGAGAGATCGAGAAAAATGAAAGATGTACTCTACAACTTTTCTACTTCAGAGAATGCCATATGAAAATATTCATGAGTAGAGGCGAGTGGAACTATTTATGTATTAGATGATTTAGAAAGCTGTTTACAAAGTCGGACTTCTTTGTGGTTCTTTGGCTACTTTTCAAAAGTTATGGAGAATTACATTAGAACATGCACATGCCTGCTGGGCATTTGCTTCCTGCAGGCATTTGAATAATTACATTTACTGGCATAGGTATTGTGAAAAGTAAAAATTCATTGTTGTTGGCTAACAAGTATTTATGCCAAACATGCATGCATGGAAGTTAAACCAGAGTACAGACGCCTCTGCCTTATCTTTACAACCACAGACATGCTGTAACTGGTTGCTTCTTCATAATGCTTCAGTCCTCCTATGCTCAGAAGGTCCCTTTGTCACAGCAAGTGCAGTTTACCTCTTCCAGGGCACATCTCTCTATTCCTGCACTTTTGTAGGAATGCATAGAATGTGATACCTCATATGTAATCCCTCTCCTTCACTGTATTGTAGCCATTACCATTAATGAAGAACATTACTAACATCTCCTAGTAAAATATCCTGTGGTCACAGAGGACAGATTACCTCCCACAGGAATTTCTTTAACCAGCATGTCATTTAAAATATGCTACAATTGCACTGCAATAGGTAATTAGAATGAATTCAAGTTGATCAGGAGTTACTAGTTTTACATATATGATGAGATGCTTCAGGTTTGTTTCTTGTTGTCTTATTTTTCTGCCTTTTATCTTTCAAATTCTGTAATCAACACCTTTTTCGCTCCCATGTCACTCCCCCATTTGCCACCAGAAACTAGACCAAGAATCATTTATCTTCCCTTGGTTAGTGTGTTAAGTTGCAAGAGGATGTAATTTCCAGGCAAAGCATTACATGTTTTCTTTACCAATGCAATTACTCTGTGGAAGATTTTTAATTTGCTGACGTTCTAAATGGCACAATAGTACCATTCTGGTGATGCTTCTTTGCAGCTCATGTTTACAATATAGTGTGAGTTTTTTCTCATTTCAGAGAAGTCAATCTTCTCTTTATAATATGAGAAAAAAGTGGTGATGAAATTCACTTTAAGTGCACTTACATTTTAGTGACATTACAATTCAGCGTATGTTCTTGCACACAAGTAGTGAGAAAAATGAACCTTTTACAGAAGGTCTTCACAAGCAAATGCTCAAGTCAGATGGCTTCTGCAGAGTAAAACTGGGATCAGAGCAGAAGAGGAGCTAATTTTCTTCTGTTCACTGGTTTCAGGTACTTCTTGAGCTGAGGGGTTATTGAATGAGGTTTGATAGGATCAGTTTTGTAAATACCACATGTTTATAACGACTCTCTTTCACAGTCCTGTCCCACTTCACTGAGCCTGTGTTTGGAAGCAGTGGTAGGAACTAGTAGGACATTATGAGTTGAGCAAATGGGATTTTACGTCTTCGACCCTAATTTAACTCCTGAAGCATCTGCCTAGATTTTAAAGGTATGATGTGAACTGTTGGTGAAGGGGCTTGAATGGGATTTGGGACTTAGGGTCTTCTCTTTGTTCAAGAAGAGAGAATGACTGCTTATATTCTTGCCAGTTCCCAGCAGGATGTTCTGCGGTCTTCTCAGCTTTGCAGTGGGGCTGGAGGAGTTGTGGAGAGAGAGAATAAATGAGGAGAGCATTTGGGGTTATATATGGTTTAGTGGTGATTCTGCTGGTGCTGGGTTGACAGCATGACAATGATCTTGAATGTCTCTTCAAACCTTGATGATTCTGTGACATTTTGGGAGAGAGAAAGTAATTCTTTACTGCCAAATCTGGTTCTCAGGTCATTCATTTAGTTGTAATGAACATGATGTAAGGATGGGTTTAGAAACCTAAATGCCATCCCAGTCATTTAAGGAAAGTCATTTTAAGGGAAGCTGATGATGCTTGAACGTGTGCTGGTGTATGTTTTTTGCATGGAAGCTTTGTGACACGTGACACTGTGCGTCTGCTCACATGAAGTGAGCATTAGTCTCCTGTACAACTTGTTTCAGTAAGGCGAGTTTGAAGAAGGAGGGCTGGATAAGTGTGCAATTACAGACTGAGAGCTGAGACAACCCTGTCTCTGCAATGAAAGAAAACATGGCCGGGCTTTCTGAATTTTTACCATTCATTTGTGTGCTTTGCCCCCAGTACATTCCAGTTAAGCTCGGAATAGAAATGGGAATTAAGAGTCACACAATTCTCTGCTTCTTGTTTATTTTGGCAGGGCGTACTTCTTTCAATCTGTTTTTTGCTTACATTACTCACCATTGTATTTCATTATTCATTTTCCTTAATGCTGAGAGTGACTATGATTTTTATCTGGGCTTGCATTTTTGTGAAGGCTCCAAACTGCTCATTGTTTCTAATCATTGACCATGTAATATACTTTATAGCTGTTGTGGCAGTGGAAAACATCTAAGTAAACTGTAGTGTATACATTGTGGAGTTATGGGCTTAGGGACTGGGTGCTTTTGAACTGGCGTCAGTGTATCTTCTAAGTGAAGAGACTTATTGCCACCCCTCTTAATGCCAGCCTCTGCTGATTCTTCTCCTGTAAATACTGTCTCTAACATGGGCTTATGAGTTCATGGGTTTTCTTTCAATGTAGTAGAGTTCATGAAGATTATATTTAAGACAAGTAAGGCTGAGATAAATTCTCCTCCTTTATGATACATTAGTAAATCTTGGATATACTGTATCAGACAGACTGGTGAGAGATAAAAACTATTTAACTTGCTGATTTTCAGATTGAAACTTCCCACCTGTGCCCTCCAATTCAAATCTTTCATGGAAAAATGTATTTTTCCGAGGATTCTTTTTTTCATCCTGAGAAAACAAAACCAAGTATCTCTCTGTCTGGAGAAGAAAAAAAAGGAAATAAAATTGAATTAATGTTTTAAGCTAGGAGAAGTTCCAGCTGCTGAAGGGTAGAGGTTGTAAGACACAGCCTTGAACTGTGCTACACAAGCATTTATCAAAGTGAAGGTGACAGGAGTTTTTCCAGGCAGAGAGATAAGAAAACAAGAAAAAACTTTCCAATTTTTTTTTTCTCCCAGTAAGGAAATTTGCAGAAATTTTTTGTTGGGATTTTTTCTTTCCAATTCACTTTTTTGCCACTGTTGAGACAAGAACAAAACAGAAATACATCAAGCTTGCAAGAATATAATTTTTCTAACATTGCAACAGGGGAAACAATTTATTATCTTCAAAACTTAAGAAAGTTTTTAGAGAGATGTTCCTTTTTTAATTTTTGCTGTGAGGCAGTTTTTTTATAAAAGACTATGCTATGCTCAGCAAATTGATTTCCGAGATTTGCTTGTATCACATAGCAGGTTTTACTTGTCTGTTTACATCAGGAAAGCTTTATTCAACTTAGCTACTCCATCAGTTAGAGGCAAGCTAATAGTTTTAAAAGCAAAAGGTTTTACTCATTACAAAACTCTCTACAAACAAAAAAAGCTTGTGTTTTTACTAAATTATATTTCGGTAAATAGCTGGGAGCTTTGATTGAGAAGCAGCTTGCATTTTCATTGTGCTGTGTGAACACAGAACAGAGGTAGAAAATGCTGTAATCTTCATGGGGAAATCAATGGCACTGATAATGTAAATATGAAAAAATGAGTGTATACCTTAGCACAATTAAAAGAAAGATTTGTGTAAATTCTGAGAACCTACCTGTTATGTAGGTGTATTTTTTGGAGAGAAAGGAAGGGAATGAGGACAGGGATGGACATTGAAGGAATACTTAGCTATGGAGCTCATTGGGCAGGAGTGCTGAAAGGCAGTAGTCCTTCAGTTCCCTTCACAATGAAGGGGAGAGATCTTGCTTAAATTCCTCAGATAAATAGAATATTACAATCTGCATTTCTGTATATAAATGTCATGAAAAGTTAGAGGAGATGGAGTCATGACCAGGATTTTTTATTACTAGGGCAGTTGCTTATTTAGATACTGTCTGTTGTAGGTTTAGGGTGCTGCTCCTAAAAAGTCCGATCCAGAGACTGCTGCATGCATGTATTTGATGTTATGTCCCATAGAGTTTAAAAACTACTTCTGAGACAAAAAAAATCCTATCTAATGTAGTTTTCTTAGGAGTACACTTGAAATAGCTATTGACTTGAGGTACATATAAATATATTTGGTATTCTGTCTGTATTAGTGTCAGACATGAAAATCTCAGCTTTCATTTTAAAACATTGATCGTGACTATTGGCCATATTCAAAAGCTGAGACATGGCAGAGAGAATCAGTGTTGGGAAGCAAAGCACACATACAGAAGCTCTAAAACAGCTTTGCAAAATTAGGTGTATTTGGTTTTTTTTTCCTAAATCTTTGAGAGAACACTAGTGTAACAGAGGTATTCTTGGTTGTGTTCTGCCAAATCTCTTTCGCACTTCATGTAGTACATACCCTTTGATTCTGAATTTGCCAATAATCGACGTATCTGTCCAGTGATTCTGTATTGACTTAAGAATTTGTGCTTTATTATGGTTCAAAGACAAAGAATAAATACCAATAAATATATGCCAAGGAAAAAGCTTTTAAACCTTTATTAAGGATACTGACATTGCAGCCTGGTAGTTTGCCTGTTCTACTTGCCTTTGGCAGAGCTTTGCCAACATGTAACACGAGTATAATGTGTATTCTTCTGGTGTACGTCTTCAAAAATTTCAGTTGAAAATCAGACTTATTTCTGTTGTCTTGTGTGTGTTGCTCCTTTCAGAAGTTCACTAGGGAAGTATTCCTGGTGATTTTTTCTTGCCTCAGGTAGAAAAATTGTCTCTAGTTTTTCCACAGGCATGATTTAAGTGGAGTTGTGGTTGGTGCCAGAAGTGTAATGTCTCTAGATACTGATTAGGAAAGATAAAGTGACTCCAGATAGATTTATTTTATCAGAGCTGTGGTACTATATATATCTTTGTATTAGGCTTTTACACTGAAAAGGCTGCCTTGAGATTTAATGGAGACCTAATCTCCTGCTGAAGGTTTTTAAGAATAGATTAGACAGATGTCCATGTGACTCTATTTCTGTGCAGGAAGTCAACCCCAGTGTTCTCTGCAGAGCTCCTAGTGTCTTTTTTCTGTGTGGTTTACATTTTCAACACCTGTTTCTGTTATGATTGATGATACAAAGGACAGGTAATTACTACAAAGAGACATTATTAGAAGTAAGATCCGTTGGTCATTTTTCAGAGGGATAACAGCTCAGTTATTCAAGCCACCAAACTGTCCAGTGAGAGACCTGCTGCACCATGATTTCACTTCCATGCACTGAGAGAGCTCCTATCTCATTTTATTTCTTCATCAAGGCTCTGAGCAGGAGTATTGTGGACCAAATTAATTAGCCCCAGAGGGGGTAAGTTAAGAAGGCTGTTTTATTTTCTTGCATGGCTTCTTCTTTAAGGTGAGAGTCTGAGGAAAGACAGAAAGGATTCGTAACAACAAAGGAATGCTCAGAAGACAGTGGAGACCTGGGTGCCCTGAATCGTCTCTGACACCACTGGCTGGTCTCCTGAATTCCAGAGGCTTAGAGGAATTTCCTCTTAATTTGAAGAGCTCAACTCATGCTCATGCTAAGAGCAATGTGGGAGGAAAGATCTGAGTGACACGTAAAGAAACTTGGTTGCTTCTTCACCTGCCAATTCACTGCAAGCCAGTTTATTGATAACAAGAAATCCCATGCCAGTTATATGCTGGAGATTGTATCTGTTCTGCCCCTGGCCCACCCTGTACCGTAGGGATTAAAGGTAACTCTCCTTATCAAATCAAGAGTCATTTTGACTAGCAACAGCATCAAACTACTCTCTCCCCTCCACATTATAAAATTACTTTTTATTAGGTAGTTGAGGCCAGGAGACAGTCAATTTCTCATCCCCCTGACTACCCCCCCAGTGAACTGAAGGCAGTTTTAGAGCTCTTATTTTTGTATTTTTCTATCTCAAACTATAGCATCAAGGCTCCTGTTTGGCTTTCATTTGGTGTTTTGATTTTTTTTCAATACAGCTAAAATACTTTTATTGATTGTAGTTGTTTTCATTTGTTAGTGTAGATAGTTTCTGACCTGTTTTTTTTGACCAGTTTTAGTGTTGACAGTTTTCTTGAGTTATGAAAGCACTCCAAGAAGGGGGTGTTGTTCAGTCTTTCTCAAAGCTTTTAAACCTCTGCCCATCATTGTGGTTTCTGAGTGTCTTCCACTTAGAAGGGCAGCAGCAAGGTCCCTGATGTATCACAATCTATTTAAGTCAGGAATTTGCCTATCTTTGGAGATTAGGGAAACTCCTGTCACACTGTAGATACTGCTGTAATGTGAAAAAGTAGTGTCTATATTTTGTCTTGCACCTGCTGCTTGACGTTACTGTTTCATGAATCCTGTCATCAGTGTCAGTGTAGCAAATATGCCCTGAAGCCTAGAAGGAGTGGTTCCCTCTAATTTCAGTATGCCTAGACAACTTTTTTTAAGTCCACTATTGACACAAGGCTCCATCAAAAGACCTGGACCACTCTCTCTGGCTTTTTTTTCACGGTTTTATTAGGGAGGGTGGGAGGTGGGGTTTTAATATTATTTTATTAGATTACTGTGACTTGGGATTTCTTATGACATGGTAAATCATGTGCTAATGGAGGTGCTGCAGCAAGCAGAGCTGTCTATGTGTTGAAAATCTGAGTTTGTCTATGCACAGGGAAGTCAGACCTGGCATCCTGCATCCGTTCTCCCTTTCCAGGAATTTGCCTGCTTTTTGCTGCTCTCCACTGACAGCCGCATACAAGGGCATTTGGCCTTTCCTTTGTAATCCTCCAAAGGCTGCCAGGTAGCTTTGCATGGGTTTTTTGAGTTATTTCCATCATCCCTTCTATGTATGGCAGCAGCAGCAGTTTTGCTCATTCTGACATAGAAAAGTATTTGAGCAACTGTTTATTTTCATGTCAAAATGAGTTTTTTCCTTAGGTCCAGCAAAAGATTTCATAACGTAGCTCACAAACAGTTAAAACTTCGTGTTCAGATTCTAAAACTCACTGAATATCTTGTTCCTCAGAGCTCTTGTTATGCAGCCATTTAAAATGTATTATTAGTTAAAAAATATTTAAATGATATAAAACTATATACGTTTTCATTACAGTAATGGCAAAATAACTGAAGAGGGTTTTTTTCCTGACTTTTCCAACGCAAAAATTTCTAGTCAATAGTCCCAAATGCAAAAAGCTTAAAGAATACGTTAAACAAAAAAATCAACTTAAAAGGGAAGATAGGAAACTTTATTCTTGCTTTTGGTGTGGTGGTTCGAAAAATTCTGCAACTATTAAATATTCTGTTATTTTAAGGATATTTATACACTGCTTGCACAAACAAGGCAGGCATCCACTTTGTACTTGATGAAGTACAGCTTCATCTTTGGTGCAGCTGTGCTGTGTTCATCTGTAAGACCTGCAGCTTCCTGCACAGCAGGAGTGCAGTGGCCTGGGCAGGCCTGGGAAGCTGCTCCTTCCCAGCTCTTTCCCTTGCATGGGTGGGCTCTGACATCCCCCTCCTTCTGGCTGTGGCTTCAGGAGCCCCTGACCTTGCTCCAGAGCCCAAATCCCATATTCCTTCTCAACTTAGATTTGATTCTCACCCTTAGAATATGTTGCACGTGCATTTGCCCACCAGTCTCTTCATGACAGTCTCTTCGTGATGGAGAATCATGGAAGAACATATTTGAAAATACAAAAGTAGTTATTTCTTTACAACATGTATACTTGGAGACCAGTTAAATCCTTAAATGCACTAGGAGCAGGCAAATGGAGTGGAAACGTCATGTTTTCTTATGGTTCCTCTAGCCACAGGAATTGAGTAGCATTTGCTATCTGAATTAGAGCAGTGACCAGAGTAAGTTGTTGTTGTGGTGGTGGTAGTGGTCTTGGGGTTTCGTTCGGGTTTTTTTGGTTGGTTGGTTTTTTTGGTTGGTTGTTGGTTTTTTTTTTTTTTTGTGAAGAAGAGTTCATACCTATCCCGCTACAGTTATAGTCTATATTTTCCAACATGCAACATTTTTCGTTCAGCAAGTTGGTCATGGCTCTTTATGATAGAAATAGACCTTGCAAATAAGTTTCAATAGAAATAGTGCATTTTTCTAGATTTGAATCTAGTTTGGAACTACATTTTCAAATTTGTTTTCCTAAAAGACAGGGCAGTCTACTGTAATATGCTCAGCTAGTCTAAACTGATTTATTACCTTTGCCTTCAAAATAGCTGTGCAGTATCAACAGATATGCATCAAAAATCTATTAGTACCTGGCAAGAAAATAATGTAGGGTTGGTTGTTTGGGTGTTTTAAAATTTGTATGAGAACCACAGGAGGTTATTGTAAAGTGTTATTTGATTAATAAAACTGTAGTTCCTGTAGGTATGCAGCTTTCTTTTGAAGTAGGAGAGATTTCCAGCAGTTTTGCCTTCTAGGTGGGTTCCACGGAAATTATTAATACTTCCTAGATAAATAATTTAATTAATCTACCAGTATGACCAAATTCTGACTGTTCAACAGTAAAGAAATTGTGATAATGCAACTTTTAAACTTCCAGCAGCGGAATCACTTAAACCTGCACAACTGGGCCTCATAATTCCTCTGTGTTTCATTTTAACAATTAGTAGACCCTCAGCCCAGAGAGACTGAAGCCTAGGTCTGAAGAAGATGCACTAACCACAGGTTACTGAAGACTGCTGGGATGTGGAAGAGGGGAATTAAAAGCACACTTTCGTCTGATGGTTGTGGGTTTTCTGAAGTGGTTGTATTGTATGCTCTGTGTGTTGCTGAGAATGTTGTTTCCTGCACAGTCGGCTTTCCCCACATCTCTCCTGGTTTCCCACCGTTGCCCTGAGAAGGGTTTGGGTCAGGTGGTGCTCCTGCCCAGAGGGCTGCAGTGCTCCGGCCCTGTCCCCCTGTGCACAGCCTAAGGGGAGGGACATCCCTTCTCTTGAAGAACTGGCTTTGACTTCAGCTTTGCCCTTTTCATGTTGTTTCTTCTGCCATAAGCACATTCTTCAGGAACTTCTCAGAGAGGGGAATGCTGAAGCTTGTTTGCTGCATCAGAGGAAGCACCATGTAAGAGGAAAGCTGCCTCTGTTGTGTGTGTGGTGCCTTTGGCGAGCAGCCCGAACCTGGCTTTGTGGGCTGAGGTGGGCATCTGTGAGCCAGCTGCCACCTGGAAGGTCATGACTGCAGCTGAGGGATACTCTTGAATGAATACGGCTTTTCTTCCATCAGCTGCTGGCTAACAAGCACAAAGAAATGCTGATTTGAGTCGAAGTCAAATAAAGCAAGCAAATAGGCCATAAGGAAAGATGGCACAATAGTCCAAGGCTTCTCAATAAATACAGTAGTCTGCATCACCGATGGAGATCTTGTGCGTGTATGGCTGAGGCAAAGAGTGAGAGTGGTAAGAAATACCTGAAGGCTCAGCCTTCCCCTTTTCATATTGCTTTATATACCAAAATCTCTAGCTCCTGTTTCTCTGTTTGAATTTTTTATCTTCCATCTGTGTTGCAGCTGGCAGTGCTCTGGAAATTACTGCATGGGGACAAGGCATTTCAACAAGTTTTTATAAATAAATATTTCAAGATGGACATTTACAGTCACAGAAATGGCTAAGTAAAACCAGCACCCTCTTCTTCAGCAGAGCAGCCCCAAGTGCATATTCAGAACTAAATTTGCTTTGTATAGTGACCCAAAGAAGCAGCTGCAACCACAAATACTGTGCAACTGTCAGTGAATGAAGTGCAGTCTTGTCTTTATTGTGCTCTGTCAACAGAATTTAGCAGTGTTTTCTGATTGACAATTACTTGCAGTATTGCACAGGCCAGAGAGACTGCAGCTTGACATTTAGCACGCAGGCTGGCTGTGGGAGGCTGGCACTGGGGAAATGAATTGCTCTCGATGAGTGAAGTAAACCAAAGAGTGCTCAAGAGAGGTCAAACTTGGTGCTTTGTGGTGCCGTTGGTAGTAATTTTCAAGACAGAATTGACTGCAATTTTAGAAGATATATTCTATTTTTTTTTAAATGTTGTTAGATCCAATTACTAGTGGCTATTAAGAAAAATGGCCATGAATAGAATTAGAATTACTATGAAGAAGTAGTTTAGAAATCTCACAATATCAACCTTTTTATCCATTTCTGTTTTGATAATTGAGCTATGGGTCTGATAATAATCTCTGAGATAGCTCCTCTTTTTATACTGTGTGAAAATAACCCTTAATTGTAGAACATGACAAACATTCTTCCCTAAATGGACAAGAAACTCATTTCTCTTAAGCAAAGGAAGTTGCCAAGAGATGGAGAGGGAAGTTCTCTTTGTTCTACAACCCTGTCAGCAGCACATCATATGTCAAAAGCCCACTGAGTTAAATTAGTTTAAAGGATTTGTATGAATTTATGAATTATGTTTTTGATTTATTAAGTGTCTTCACATGTAAGTAACATAAAAAGAACATCCATTTTTATACATAATCCACTAGACCATGCATAAGGAAAGTGCTGAAGAATCCTATTTTTGTTACAGGTTCACTTCAAGTGTATTTGACACGGGTTTCTTTCATGATCTGAAGCCTAATATTGTAATAGTGTCTCAAAAAATTATGTACAACTCTTGGATGCTGTTGTACTTTTTTACTGCATATTAATTATGAAAAACTTGGATTAGGGTTTCACAGGATATTCACTATGAAGTGACATAATCTGAAACTGAAAGAGTTTCTGAGTGTTAACTTTGTGTGCCACTAACTGTATAATTTTGAGCTAATTCCCTATACCTAATTTGTGATGCTTTAGCTTATGCTGAGCAACACTTACACCTACCAAATAGACCTGTTGATTTCCATAAATATAAATTGAATAAAGAAGTACTGGAAGTAAATAGTAACAGGATTCAGCCTGCACTTCCTCACTTTGAGTCATATAAGGTGTTGGTAGATGGTCTAGTGCAAAGCAACAGAGCAATAATTAAAAAAACTTAACAAAGTTCTCTTTCTTTCTTTCTTTTCATTTTTTTTCTAATAGTTAAAGCTGAAGTTTTTATATACTCAGCGTGAAAATTACTTCTTATTACCTAGTTTGCAGACCTATGGTCTCACTTAGAGAGAAATTTAGGCCCTGTCTGTAGAAAATCTGGGATTTGATAGTGTAAATGCTTAAAAAATGGTGTTAGTGATGACACTGCAGGTGAATTTCAACTTTAACCCAAAATATTTAAGTTTTGATAATCTCAGAAGTCAGACTGCTTGATTCTTGTGAAAAGTCAATAGATCAGTACAAATAATCTCATATTCTGTAGGCTGTGTGGTTCACTGACAAGAGTCCTAAAGAGATGACCTAATTTTTCAAATAGAAAAGTCTTTTTGACATTAACTGAAGCTGGAAGTGCTCACCACTTTGGAAAAACAGGTCACGTAGCAATTTAATGTGCACTCAGGAGTTTGATTCTTGACTCTTGGTCTTTTAAATATTCATTGTGCTAGTCTTAATACATAGATGCTGAGGGAGTGATGTAGCATTGCAGTGAAAAATGCAGCAAACATATAAATTAGTAAGTACTGAACAGGTCAAGTCCATTTCTGAAAAACAAACTTATCTGCACAGCTGCCTGGACAGGTGTCCTTCAGGAAAAACAGAATGGGTTAGCAAAGGAAAAAATATGCAGCTTCCTTCACTTTGACAGTTGTCATTTGAGTGTTTCTCTAGTCTTGCTGATGTTCTTGAGTGGAATCTGTTGAAGGAGCAGTGTATTGTTGATCTACAGAAAGAAGACATAAATTGACAACTATATACACAAAAGACTGGGTAACACCCCAACAGCTTTTATTGCGATGTGGTTTAAACATTTCCAAAGTGGAAGTTAAAAATGGAAGTCCACCCATACTTAATAGCACTTTGGACTGATACAACACTATTTTGCATAAATATTTGCTAATTAATTAAAAAACATACAGTAGGTATTAAGCACGGGTAATAATGCTTTGCCTGTTTCTCAAGAATGCTTTGGATATTAATTATATTCTCAAAACAACACCGCAGCTAATAAGTACTAAGCATTATTATTGTGAATTGGGTTCATTTAATATGTAAAACTGTTGGAGTTGCATAAGTCTTTAAACGCATTATTAATATTTCAGCAATGTTCATACCTGATGTACCCTGTATCAACAGTAATTTCAAAACATATTTATATGTACAGTGTATAGACTATAATTTATCATGTCTTTTGCTGGGGAGGAGGAGAACTTGAACTGGCCTCAGACCTCTTGGCAGATCTTCTGAGCTTTAGCTTTTCACTGAGATTCCTCTCAGTTTTATTTTCATATGCAACTCTTTTTCTCTTGCCATGGGGTAAACTGTAAATGTAAATGATCATAGCAAAACACTGCATTTTACATCAAATTTTGATTCTTTCTCTCATTTTTTTATGTCTCAGTAGACTTAGTGCGATGTCAGAGTATCAATAAATGAGTTTTTGGAGAATAAGGCTCTGTGACTCCAAAGAAATGTTAGTCATCCATCAAAAAGCTTCTCTGAAGCAGTAATTTGAATTTATAACATGGAAAATAATTCAAAAATTATTTTATATATATAAATCCAGAACACAATGGTAGCAGGGAACCTTATAAACACAAGCTGTACTGTCAGGTGTGTGTAAGCAAGCTACCAACTATTCATATTGTCAAGAGGTGAAAGAATTTCTCTTATAAACTCAATCTTTGCAACAGGAAATGTCAGAAGGTGTGAAAAGTCTGGGCTTTTAATCAATCAAAATATGACTTTGAGTTATAACCTTGTCAGGTGGCTAAGAAAAAAGGAAAACCTAATGATAGACCGTATCAGGCAATGAATTACCACCTTTATATTGCTGAACTCTCATCCAGAATACCTTATCCATCTAGTCAGCTTGATTTCGGAGAGATGCATTCTCACCGGAGCAGGTGTGGGTAAAGGAGAATTAACATAACCAACACATGGCAATTCTACCTCAAGACAGGAACGGAATATCCTAGTTAAGTGAGTGCTGGGAACCCTGCCATCCAGGAGGGCTGCTGGTAGCCTGGGGTGCATCAGGAAGAGCTTTGCCAGCAGATCCAAGGAGGTGATCCTGCCTGTCTTCTCGTCCTCAGTGAGGCCACATCCAGAGTGCTGTGTCCAGTTGTGGGCTCCTTGGTACAAGAGAGACAGTCAGCTACTGGAGAGCGTCCAGCAAATGCCTACAACGATGATGAGGGGTCTGGAGCATCTCTTTTATGAGGAGAGACTAAGAGAGCTGGGCTTGTTTAGACTTGAGAAGACTGAGAGGGGATCTCATCAGTCCATATAAATATCTCAAAGGTGGTTGCCAAGAGGATGGTGCCAGACTCTTTGCAGGAACAGGACAAGGAGTAATGGCCATAAACTAAAACACAACAATTTTCACCTCAACATGAAGAAGAACTTCTTTACACTGAGCATGGCAGAGCATTGGAACAGGCTGCCCAGGGAGGTCATGGAGTCTCCCTCTCTGGAACATTCCAAATCCACCTGGACAAATTCCTGTGTCACCTGTTCCAGGTGACCCTGCACTTGGGGGGATGGTTGGACTAGATTATCTCGTAGGAAGGGACTAGAGCTCCCTTCCACTCCCAGCCATTCTGTGATTCTGTGGTATCCTGGAAATAACTGCAGAGTGCAAGTGTAGAAGTGGAGTCAGTCCAACCACCATTACAAAAAGTAAAAAGAAATGTTACTTTTAAATTAAAAGGATATTAATTGGCAATAAAAAAGTCAGAATTTGTTGAGCAGTCTATCAGGTAATGATCTGGACTTGGTTTTCAGTAGGATTTGAAGGAAAAGTATGGAGAAATAGCTTGTGTTCTCTCATGACCCCTAATTGCAAAGATGAGAGTTCATGAACAAAGATCCACTTCACTCCTCTGTGGTATGTTCCTTACTATAAAAGACCACTTAAGACACTGGTTTACAAAACTAGAAAAACATGTTGATACAGATTATTTGGTGACCCTCTTGCCCTAAAAGTGAAATGGATATGGTGTGCTCATTTTTGAGTTTTTGCCATATTACGAAACTGGTAAGGAAAAGGTACGTGTTCATTAAACTTCATCTAGAGTAGTGTCTATGTTAGCATTTCAGTCCCTGTGGTAGACCATTTATATTGCTTTGAAACTTAGAAAATTCAAAAGGTACAAGTTAAAGCAGGCTCTTGACTTAATCCCTGGTATTCATGGAGACCTAATAAATAAAATGCTGTTTTGTTGACTTTTCATTATAAAAGATGCTGCTGAAGGAAATAATGATAGCCAGCCTTTTGATGTAATCGTTTCAAGAACCAACCTGCCTCTGATATTGCTTAAAATCTTTGGTCCTTAATACCTTAGTGAAAACTTGGACGATATATTGGTTGTCAGAACAATAATTTCCCTGAGACTCTAATCCATCTGAACCAATCTGGATGTGCTGTACCCAACTGCCAGCTCCCAATATGAGTTCCGATCAGATGGGTCATGGGAAGGTGGTCAGCTATCACCCAGCTGGTATGACTGGTATGCAGAACTTTATCCTGGACGTTAGTAATCCTCCCTTTCCAAATACTGCCTTTAGTTCCACATCTGAATCACACTCTTGTGACCATGGATGAAGGCTATCCAGTACCTTTTAGGTTATGGTGTTTTGCTATCAAGGCACCCAGCAAAAAACCTCCATTGTTAACTCTTCAGTGACCACACGTGTAGATGTGCCCAGCAGCACGCAGGGGATACATTTGTGTTCCCCAGTACAGCCTCAGCCTTTGGGTGAACAAAGCCACCCTCCTTTGGGCCGGAGGACTGTGACAGTCCCCAGCCTTTGTGAAATGTGCCTCACACCCTTCCTGATCCCCAGTGCTGTGACCATCTCACTCCATGTTCCTACGGCTTGTGCAGCAGTTTGTTCAGTGTTACTTCTCTTCACTTACTTCCTCTTTTTGTTTTCTTTTTTTTTTTTGCCTCTTACAGATGGACAAAAGAGGAAGAAGTCATTAAGAAAGAAACTGGACTCTTTAGGAAAGGAGAAGAACAGAGACAAAGGTAAAATGAGTACATATTTAGTGATCACAGGTCTTAGTTTTTTGCATATGGGATTTCTTTAGTCTGAAACATACTTTTTGAAGTAGGAGAATGTTGTTGAGCTGATATACCGTCTATGTATTTATTTTCAAGCTGGAAAATACATTTTATCTTTTCTGTTTGACTTTAGTATAACTCAGATCTCTTCAACTGAAAGGTTTTGGGTTTTTTTTTTTCCTGAGGGAAAAAGGAAGACTTAGAGGACTGCATCTTTTCTCCATTGTTCTTCCTCCCCATTTTCACCATCCAATGCAGAGTGTGGTCTGGATAAGATGATCCAGTTCTTTACCTGCATTTGCACTCTCCTCTTTCAATTTACAAAGCACATAAACACAGCACTGCCCATGCAAGTCAGTTGGTTTGCTTTTCTTTCTTTAACCTTAGGAAAATAGCCATTGTTTAAAAAATATAAGTACTTCAGTGCTACTGATCAGTTGGATTTTAATAAACTCCATGTGACATGGATTTACAGATACGATTGTACTCTTTTGTTTGGACACTAATCAGTTTTATGGGCTGGGTCCTAATCCAAGACCTGAAGCTGATCTGTAATTCAGAGCCATTTGAACCAAGTGTAAATACTGAGACAATACTGCAAAATGTCTGTGAAATTGTGTGTAGGTAATTGTGCATCTAATTTTGTGTTCACTTTTGGAAAAGGAGTTCTGGAAAAGTGGTAGTAAAACTCAGTATTGATATCCCAATTCCACAAACATGCACACAAATGCAGGAATTTGTGACAGGAGAGGTGACCTGGTGTCACTCTGATGTCCTCACTTTTAGTCTAGTTTAGCAGAAGAATGGAACTTTGAAATTCCAGTGAAAAAACTAACATCTCCATTTCAAAGTTAGTTTAGATAGCTGTCAAGAAGAAAATATTTTTCTTTTAATTTTTGTTTGATGATTTCAGATATGTGATTAGTATTTTCTTGAAATAAAATTGGTTATGGGAAATATTTTGTATTAATCTTTCTAAAACTGAATGTCCCCTGACACATTGTTTGATATATCCAGTGGCTTCATATGTTACATTGCAAGCACCAAACTTTTCATTTGTCACAAAAATTACTTGATGTGTGAGTCCACATGCAGGACTCTTTAAGCAAGAGGTTTAATGATTTTATAGCCACCTTTGGGGGAAAAATCTATTTTGTACAGTCCTATTAATGCATTACATTTGGCTACACTGTAGTTAGTCATTATGTTACTATGTCTTTTCTGTTGTTGTTTGTGCAGTTAAAAGTGCAAAGCAACATAGTTCTGTGTAAAACCTGCCCTCCTTTCAGTGTATTTGCCGGATACTGATCTTCATAGGGCCTTTGGAGTGCACTTCTGCATCAAAAAGCAGGATGTGGTTAGCCTTTTCTTTTTTTTTTTAAATGATCTGTCTCTCACAAATATTTGATGTACTGAGAGCTTTTATCTTTCCTCCCTTATGGGTAGCATGACTTTGTTAGTCTGTTGAAAGTTTCTCTTTAGAAGCACTTTTGAGAGTTAAAATACATTTTGGCTTTTTTTTTCTCACATTTTTCATTGCTGTAGCAGATTTTAACAGTGATAAATTGCTTTGATAATTCACCAAAGCCAGAATTTTGCTTTGTCACCCAAACTTGGTGGATCTTTGCAATTGCGCTTTCAGAGCTCCACCAATGTTCTTCAGTGCAGCGCCTTAAGAAGTGGTAGTGTCCTTTTGGTGATGGACACAAATCCTTAATCCACAGTTGATATTTATTTCACTGATTCTCTGTTGCCAAAGATCTTTCAAACAGTATTTTTTCTTACATTGCCTTGCATTCTTTTGTATTTCCTTACAGCCGTGTTTTATTTCAGCTGACCTCTGTTTCTAATCATTACCCTGCTGCACTGGTTGAGCACTTCCAGATAATATTATTGTCTGCTATTACACTTCTGTTCAGGGATTTTCTTGTGTGTCTACCTCGCATGGTAGCATTTATACTCCACTGAGTTAGTAGGTTTGGGGATATACTTGATTTTTATTTTGAAGGGTTTTCTGAGGACACTTTGCCTTTTAGTGCTCACTAGTTGCCACAGTGAAGGTCAGCACTTCGTACTTATTCATCATTGTTTAAATTTATCTACTTCCTGGTTTTCAGCCTTGCTCATACTATCTGGTTAACTATACCAAGCATTTTTAGAAATCACTGTGCTGAGTCTCCTAATTTTAATTCCTTTTTTCTTCTTATATGGAATTCAGATGTTTCAAACACATACCCCTCTGCTTTTATCCTTTTTCTCCCATCTCTCACTGTCTTGAGTTATAGAGATGTTTTACATGCACTCTCCACTTATAAAATATTATAAGAGCACCCTCTGAGAGGAAAATACCCCAGCACTTCTCAAACAGTAGAATCTATATTTGTCTCCTTCTTTTAGGAGAAACTTGGGTTGGTCAGTTAGGGTCCAGGAAATTGGAAGGAGTCATGTTCTGAACAGGTTGTGTTAGCAAAGTGAAAAGAAAGGCATATTTGCTCTTATTTACTGCCAACAGCAAATGTTAGGCAAAAATAGCCCAAATAGCAGCATATGGCATCTTACTTGTCAGGTTTTCTGGCAGTGGTTGGTTCTGGTGTACTTTTCTGTGCCCTTCTGAGTTACTAGAGATCATCTGCCACACAGGTACTTGCTGAGCAGAGTCTTAGAGCATGACAGAAGAGGGAATGAACAACCAGGATTTCTGGTTTGTGCCGTGGGGGCCATCAGCCTGGCACAGTGGTTGAAAGTGGCTGTTTTCCTGTGGGAAGCAGCAGCACCAGCATCTCCTCCAGCCTCAGGAGTTACGGGGGACAGTATTGCCCAGCTTTCAGCTGATGAGTTGGCTCTGGAAAGAGAAATGTAAGGCCTTGTGCTGCTGGTCTCTGTAAGGATGAGCCTGCCATGCTCACATCACAATTGAGCCCCACCACCTTCCCTGAGCAGTGGCCTCCATGTCACCTGAAGTCAGAGTTAACCTCCCTCGACATGCCTGTCACAGCAAGCTTGTTCTGTAAAGAGAGTATCTTCCATTTTGGAGCAGCCGGTCCAAGACAAACACTGCTCACTGTGACCGTGGGTGTGCTACACAAAAGGCTGGGAACGCACACTTACCCACCCAGGCAGGTCCCTAGTCCTCGTGCCTGAAAGGAATGCCTTCCTTCTGTTTATTTTAGGGGGTTTGTGGTAGGTTTTTTTAGTAACTAGTCCAGCTGCACTGTTGTGAGAAGAAAACAATGAGACCAGGCCACAAGACGTCGGAGGGGAAGCAGGGAAGTGATTTCCAGACACTTCATACAGAGGAGATGCACCTGCCTTAATGCAGACTTCATTTCTATCCCTTCAGCATCACCTTTGTAAACATAGTTGCAGCTGGAAGAGTAATTAATTCCAAAAATTATGAGTTTTCTCTGTCCGAGCCTGGGAGCCCCCACATACCCAGATAAGTAGCAGCTGAGGGGACCATGTTGTTAGGTCCTGCCCAGAGTATGTGCCACCTGAAATCTCCTTTTGTAAAGACAGGCTGCTGAAGGTTAATCCTGACAATCATGCAACCGTGTGATCGTGTGTGTGGGTTGCAACCAAAGATAACGGGGATGTGCCTGGCGCAGGAAGCCGCAGAGGCGGAAAGGAAGGGCCACCGTGCTGGTCACCAGGGATGCACGATGGAGGCCTCACTGCAGGTCTTGCCTGACAAACCCTCTCCTTTAGCACCGACGTGCACTGAACTGCCCCAGGGTGCAGGTTTCTGGGGTTACTCTCTCTGCAGAGGTGCCAGCTCTCTCCAATTTGTGCCAAAGACTGTTCTTCCCCCGGCCACCCCACCAGATGTCTGTACTTAAAAGGCACAACCAAATGGAACAGTACTCATTTTTTCTAGGACTGTTTGGAGATTTAATAACTTGTATTTTAGGACTCAGTCCAATCTATGGAGTTTTTACGGTCTAAACTCCACATTTTATTTAGATGGATCAGTCAACCTGTCTGTTAAGTGAGAGTTTCAGCAAGCTGCCAGACTTCTGAAGGCAAATAAAGACACTACAGTAAAATTGAATGCACTTTAAATGAGTTTCATATCTTTATTTTGTCCTTTCTGATATCTGTCAACATCTCATAAAAAGGGGAGAAATTGTAAAAGAAGTGGTTTTTTCACTTGTTATTACATCTCTGAGTGACTCACCAAAGCAGGATATAGCAAAACTTGCTGGATGTAAACAGACTAAACAGGAGAACAGCACTCCACCCAGATATTTAGGAAATATTTTCAGCTTCCCTCATTCAAGGGTTTTTGCTTTACCCAGCCTCCTTGTTATTAATGGTCATCATGACCCTTGATCCTACTGTCTACATATGTCTCTAAACATTGGCTTTGGCTGCTGACAAACAGTACTCAGGCTGGAGGAGCAGTAACATGTCCATGCTGCTTGGAATAAGAAATTCTCAGGATGCTATGCATGCTGGCGGCTGGATACTGTTCCCTTACAAATTCAGTGCTAATTTTGACAGCAGCAGAAGCAGAGTCTTTTGTCCATCCCCTGCCACTGATATGGGTGTCAGCGTAAGCTGAAAGTAGGCCTACTTTTAAAGTACACACAGGCATTCCTGAGAGAGATGCCTCCCAGAAATCACTTGTCCTAGAAGATTTTATCCGTAAACCAACTTTGTTTTGCCTTGGTTCCAGTAAACCCTACAGGTGAACAAAGAGAGCTGCTCAGAAATAATGATCACTTGTTATGTGATTGCTTGAATAACTAAGAATCATCCCTTTTGCTGATGTTTCTGTGTGAAATGTAAATACTTGGCAGGTTCATCTGTGGGGCGTTAGCAGAGCTGCTATGTATGCAGGACTTCTGAGAAAAGGCCTTCCTGGTAACTCTGTGGTATATGCAACTCCAGCAGTAGATGTTTGATTTTTCTTTAATTCAAAATTCTTGAGAATGTCATCTGTGTTTACTTCCCATTCATGCTCAATAAATAAAGATGTATTTATTCATGTTTGCATTTGTTCTCAGTAATTCAGCCTGTCGTGGTGTTCGTGTGCCTTGGCACAGCCTAAGGAGAGAGATGAATAAATTAAGTTTCTTTTTTATTATAGTTTATCAGAAATTCTTTTTTTTCCAAGCCTTTCCAGTGCCCTACCATGCTTCTGTAAAAATCTTTGAATATGTTTCTCATGCTCTCTAGGCATAAAAAAGGGTTTTTTAAAGCAACATTGTATCATATTTTATACTAAAGTCAAGTAAAATACCAAATAATCTCTTAATTTTTTGTAAAAAAACCCCCCAGACCTACTCCCAGAAAAAAAGCATAAGTAACTGGGAGGGCTTTATATCACTCCTTGAAGGTCAGTGAGCTCTGAGTAGCTGGAGAAGAGATTTTCAGCCACAGAAGTGATGCTGCGAACATTGTGTTATCTGGAACCTCCCGGAGTCACCTCAGGTTTTGAAGAAGCTTGAGATGGAAGGAGTTTTGCAGTTTCCATTATGGACTGAGGTTTCTGTTTTCCTTGTTTTCTCTTCCGTTACTGTCTCTATAGATCTCAAATAATTGATTTCAGTTAGCAAAAGAGAGTTACCCTATCTGGCTAGCTGGGAGATTGACTTAAAGACCCCATTTAAATATCCCTTTAAAAGCTTGTTACTCACTGATCTCTATTCCTGTCATTTAAATAGAGGTGATGCACCATCACAGGATTTTAGCAGCCCAAAACCAGCATTCACAATGTACTTAAGAAAAAACTCCAAATGCTAAGAAGACTAACCATAGTTACTTTTTACTTTATTAGTATTGAAAGACTCATTATAATCGAGAATATAGACCTCACTGGTTCTTAATAGACTGTTATGTTTTGTCGGATGGAAAGCAGTTTTCACCAGCTGAAACTTCAGAGAAGTCTTTTAAACTATATTTGGACAAGGTTACACGAGGTCAAGTGAGCTATAACCATGCGCGTCAACATCCTGAATATTATCATTTGATTAGCAAAGAGGGAGGATTTGGGATCACTGAAACTCTTATTTGATCTGGATGGGAATTTTTCTGTGACATGCTTCTTTTTATTAGAAAAAGATGATTTACCACCAAAGAAAGATTTCTTAGGAACGTATCAGTTTCAATCAAAATTTTGTTAAGAAACTTGCCTCAGCTGAAGGATTGACTTTCTGGTACAAGAAATTATGCACTTCTGCAAAATAGTAAATTGTCTCCTTCGCCAGTAAACACTGAAAACTGGAGTGTATTAAAAGTGCTGCTGGCTAAGGATACAAGTCTACGTTTCCAAGCTGATAGCCCAACCTGCCAGGTTGTTTCACATTTTTACATGATGCTTTCTGCAAAACGTCTTTTTAAGCTGCCCAGTCTCCTCATTAAATAAGTGGTCAATTTTTTGTTGAGTTTACAGAGAATAACTAACTTAGTAGCTTTGGCACTTAGTATGTATACAACAGACCAAGGTTTGAGGCACTGCTTTGCGGTACATTTCTTCATACAAATGAAACCTCTCCAGCAGTGGGGATCCCCAGCCTACAGCTGTAAAGAGGCAATTGGTCCTTTTACCTTGATTGTGAGACCAGAGCCTCAAACCTACACATCTTGAGTTAGTGCCCTTTCTCTCCGATCCATGAGTTGCTAATTACTTCACATGTGTACAACTTTTCTTTTTAAATGAATGTGAAATGTCAGAAGGGCTAACATTCACTCTAATTTCCTGTCCAACAAGCAAGTTGTTGGGATTGAACGCATCTGAAGAGTGGTGGGTAGAACATGCTCCCCCTCCACCACAGCCCATGGTGCAAGCACACACACACATTTTGGTGGGAACTTGAGGCTGTAGGCAGTCTGCAGAGGGGGAAACTGATTCTCTTAATTTCAACAAATGAGCAAAAGTTTCCTGGGTTTGCCAACTCTTTAATGTAATTACCACTGCCAGCCAGCACCACTACCATCTGTATTTAGTCTGAAATTCAGCCAGTTGGTTTTCATCCAGTTCCACATCTCTGCCAGACACTGAGAAATCAATGTGGTTCATGTCCTCTGAGAAGGCCTACATCAGAGCAGCCTGGAATAGAGGCTTATTGTCCTTTCTCTGGCCCACACTGAGCAAGAGCAGTTAAAAACCTGGAATCCCACACCTGAGAGTTTCCAAGGAGGGTCAACACGTACCTCAAAATACCAGCTGTCACATCTTGAAGTCAGGGAGAGGGTCATTTTAATGAAATTTGTTTAAGGAAGAAGTGCTCAGATCTTGTCTCCTGCTGATCTTGCCCCAGTTGATGTAGGATCAATGGCACCAGCATGCTGTTGGGCATCATGTGAGCTAAATACTCCTGTCCTCTCCCAATCTGAAGCACAAGAAAAACCAGAGAAATACACTGTGTTCAGGATTTAATTTGTCTCGGTGGCTTTTCTCATGAAATGTTGTAGAAGGACAAATAAAAAGGGGTGCTGGGAGGCTGGGAGTAAAACAAAGCACCCAGTTAGACAGCCAGAAGGGGACACCTGTTGCATATCTGCGTTTCAAATTTGTCATCTTAAATGTTCATTAGTAAGATAATACAGAACAATCAAAAAAACTTAATACTGTCATAATTTTGTAGATACACTCTGCTGAGTAGAGGAGGGAAAGGTCTAACTGAACTCCTGGAACTGGCAATCCCCACGCTGCTTGCTATCTGTGTGATGATGTTCTTTCTTGTCCTAAATTAAATGCAGATGGTTTTAGATGTCATTCTCCTCATAGGTCACCTCCAGAGTTGCTTGATATATGAGGCTCTGCTTCCTGATTTAGTTTTGTCTGGCCACCAAAGTTAATTCATGTCTCAACATTTCATGCTTCTTAAGAGCAGGAATGTTTCTACCAAATCACAACAACAGACTCTTGTTTCTTTAGTGTGATAGACTAGTAGTGTCCTCATTCAAGATTCTTAAAATACCCTCTTCTTTTCAATTCCTTACTTTAGTGCAAGTCCAGATACAATTTGGAAGTGTCATCAAAGACCTAGTCAGACTTAAAATCCCAGGAGGAATTTTGGCCTTTAATTATTTACATGATTGTGGCAAAAGAGAAGTATAGTATATAAGAATTTTTCTATGTGGTTCTCTTTTTGTAATTCCATTTTTGATGTTTAAAAAAAATTGGTTTTAATCTCTGGTGCATTATTTATTGCTGATACGAGCAGGTCTGAAGCTGGAACCTAGTAGAAGTTGCACTCATTTTCACCAGGGTGAATAGCATCAGTAGCTATTTTTTTCATTTCTTTTGAGCACAAAGCAGCTCTAGTTGGAAATCTGTCTCAGTGGTTTTGCTTCTGCTAATCTCAGATGAGTCTGATTTGAAAATTAATGATGAGAATTTCATTGTTAGTTGCTTACTTACTCACTGTAAAACATTTTTCTATTTTGTAAAATATTTAAGCATTTTACTTTGAGACCTGAGGTATATGCTGGTTTTGTACATTACAGTTATATTGATGTGGGATGGGATTACATTCTTTTTGTTAATTGGGACAAACGTGTTCTCCTGTAATTCCATGTGTCCATGTTTTTTTAATTGTTACAAAGGAAATTTAGACTGATATACCACTATTAAACAGGTTTAATCTTACCAGTATTTAAAACAGTATAGTTCCTGTGTAAATTTAAAACCATATCCTTGAAGGCTTAGTCTCAATAGTGAATGTACTTTGAAGGTCTCTGCACACATAGATTCATACTGTTCTGAACTGCAGTGAAACCTGTGCACGTGCCAGTACCCCTTGACTCTGGTACCCTACAGCATTTATGAGAAAGGAGCCTGGTGAAGGGATCTGAAACATTAGAGAGAGAGCTTTGGCACAGTCCATCAAGGCTCCTCAGTCTCAGAATGGTTACCAGAGCTTCTGATGCCCCTCTGCACCATCTATACGTAACCAGAAGTGCCCAACTTCAGTTCCTTTTGTGGAAGTTAATGTCTTAATTAGATCTGATCTCAAACAATTTTCCAAGATTCTGTACAGTATATCTTGCATGATGTGACTTGAAACAGGATTCAGATACCATGGGCCACAATTCCCTGGAACTGTTATTATTCAATCCAATACTTCACTAGAATTACGATATGTTTAAAGGGACTTCAGATTGTTTTCTTAACGATTTATCAGTTAATTCTTTTTGAACTAAATAAATATCAGATGTTTGGTAAATACTAGGGTTTTCTTGTTGTTGTTGCAGAATTTATTCCCCAGGCTTTTGGAATGCCTTTGTCTCAAGTGATTGCTAATGACCGGGCCTACAAGCTCAAGCAAGACTCTCAGAGAGAAGAGCAAAAAGATGTTTCAGATTTTGTGGCCTTTCTCTTGCCATTTGGAACTAAAAGACAGAACAAAGAACTTTCAAGCAGTAACTCATCTCTCAGCTCGACCTCAGAAACACCAAACGAATCCACTTCTCCTAACACACCTGAGCCAGCACCACGAGCAAGGAGGCGTGTAAGTAGACACATCACAATGGGGTGTGTGATGGTAGGTCCAGAGCTGGATCAGGAAAATCCTGTGTGTGTGGACTGTGGAATACTTTTTTGTTATGTTTGTATAGTGGGTTTTTTTCAGGTGGAAGTCAGCCTCATCAACATCAGAAAGCTCTTAACTGTAGTGGGAATCTTCTTTTGCTGATGCTGGTGGGAAAAGATCATATAGGTTCTGCAAGTCTGTTATGGATTGCAAAGAGGCAGAGAGATTATCTAGAAGTCTTCCTGTTTGCTCCCTTTATCTCCTTCCTTCTAAGTCTTTTAGATTTAACAAATCCATCTGTCTTCAACCTAATTTTTTCAGCAGGGGAAGACTAAACCTATGTGTTTAATATTTATAGGTATACTTATCTTAATCTAGCTCTAAACTGATAATAAATCTATTAATCCGTATCCTAATATTAATAAATATCCTCATGGTCTAATCCTCATCATATCCTTGGTGGTTAAGTAAGGAGTTGTCAGACTAGATTTGTACCAGGGCCTTTGAAGGATGTTTCAGCATACAGGCTATGAAGATGCCTTTGACAGCAGACCACAGTGTGGTGGTGTGGGGTTGAATATTAAGCTACATGTAAATTGACCATTTTTTAACATAATTCTGTTCCTTGTAAGTAAATTTTATGCTCTGAACTTTCCAGTTCTACAGTTAGTAATAGCAGTAATTTTTCTTTCTTTTGTTGCCATGGAAAAGAGGTTCTAGACTTAACTGCTTTTTGATTGCATTTGCAATGGAAGGAGAAAAAAATTGCATAATAAAAGACTTTGAATAAAACCCCTTTTAAGAAATCTGAGCAAGAATTGAGGTACAAGAACAGACTCTGGAAAAGAAAATATTTTCTTAGGAACCTCACCTTCTTTCATACTTAGGATAAAACCTGCTTCGTAGAAATTCTCTGTTGGGCTCTTCAAACCAGGATTTAAGAGGGGTAGAACTGGAGTAAATTGCAAGTAGAGAGAAGGCAGAAAGTGGGTCATGGGCCTCTTTGTTTCTCTAGCTGCCAGCTGAAGCTTGAAGTGTCTATATTCTGTCTGCAAACAGTTGAAAGCATGATTTGCAGTCTTGTATATGCATTAATGCACATCTGTTGGTCTGTGCAAACCATGTAAACAGGTATTTGTGTTCACACAAAAGTGCAAAGCAACTTGCCTAAGTGTGAAAGGAAACCCACGAACTTTCAGAATTTGGCAGTCAGTAATAAAAAATAAAAGTTCACTGTATGCCCTCATTGGCTTCAGGACCCTTTCTCATAGGAGGGAAAGATAACTCATGTGTCCGGAGGTGAGCCATCTGCTGTTCTTTTCAGGAAGTGTGATAAGATTTCTGACATGCATTTGACCAGTGAGCAAGCAGAAGGAACAGGGATCCTTTGGTACATCTATAGAGCTCCATTAGGACCAAGTTCCTAGAAGCTGAGGGAGGGTTTTGCTTGTTTTGTTTGTTTGGATGTTGGTTTTAGAGGGTTTTTTTTGTCAATACTGGCATTTGCAGCTTTCAGAATGCTGAATTGGAGCCTTTAGTCCGTAGCCATGAAGATGCAGTAGAACATGGTTCACCTACAGAGAAGTAAGAGTAGACTAAGGTGGCCAGTATGACATGAGGGAGTTGGCATTTTCTCTAGAGAAACCTAATGAACTTCATGAATTGTCAATTTTTTAACATTAATATCAACGCATGTCTCATATCTTGTCTGTCTTTATAATTCTGTTTATCAGTGCACTTACTCCTCTCCCCTGAGCTTTTTTAGGGGATGGTAAGGAAGCCTGCACTAATCTTTTATCTCTTGAGCACCACTGCACTGTTTGTTTTCAACTGACAAATGCTCGCAAAAAAATTTAAAAGTTATTTGTTAGTCCATGCAACTGATACAACCAATTTGTCACAAAAATGCTGCATAGACACCTGGAGTGCAGTCCTCTTAAACTTAGACTGGAGGGATTGTTTATCACTGCATTGTTCACTTCTTTCCAACTGTGTCATTCACTTTTGCGTATTCCAGTGAGTCTTCAAACACTCAGCTGAGACTTTCAGTAAGAGGTAGAAGGTAATTCTGGCTGCAGAGCTCATGGTGTGAGTGCCGTGGTTCTCTCTTCTCCAACAGCTTGACGGAAATCACTGTTGCTGCATTTTCTGTGTAGGATTTTTGCCCAGCAGTTGGAAGTTGAGACTTTAAATTCCACTTTCCTTCATGTTTCTGTGTGCTTAGCTTAATGCTTCCCCAGTGTATTTAGGTTTTGAACTTGTCATGGGGGAGCAGGGACTGGTATCTATTATGTGCAAAGGTAATGCCTGGTAGATGGAACTTGATTTTCTTCAGTTGCTGGGCACTGCAGTCCAGGTATCTCAGTGTGTGTGTTACTAGACCTGGAGCACTGGGCAGTGGTGTGCACAGTCTCCTCCACTGTTCCTCAGCAGTCAGGTAGGTCTGTCTGAGCCCAGACTAATAGGTCTGGCTGAGTTTGAGCTGGGTCCATGGAGTATGTTGGTAATGTTTCCTGTGTACTTTGTAAAATCAGAGCTGGCCTGGACTTGGTATTGCCAAGCAGTGACTGAAGTCACTGAACTCAAGGTCACTCTTCCTAAAGCCAGCTCAGTGTGCCAGATAATCCACAACTTTGATAAAATGCCCAAGGATGACATCGAACTGACTGTATTTGCATCTATTTTAGGAATCTGAATCCGACTTAAGGGACTCTGATAATGATTCATGAGGTGAGGATGCTTTGCAGACAGGAAAGGACCAGTAAAGGCAGGGTACAAAGGAGGGCACCAGTCACACAGGGGCTGCAGTGGTGAGGATGGGGTTAGGATTTTCAGTGTCAATCAATTCTTTTTATGTTTGGAATGCCAAACTCTTAACTAAAATCCAAGTATCATTCAGTTGGAATTTTACACACATGGATCATAACCAGAGGTTCTTGTTTGGTTTGGAGGGTTTTTTTAATTTGTTTGTTTTTGTTTCCTGTTGGCAGGAAATGGTAAAGGGAATCAAGCAGATGTACTTTTGAGAGACATCAGAAATAAAGGTCAAAAGTTGCATTCTGAAGGATCTAGTAATTGTTTATAGTAATGTGGGTAAAAAAAAATCTAAAAAACTTCACTGTACTTCATTTATACATCTATCATGAGTTACAAGAAACAGAACTATACCTGATAAGTTAAATGGGGTTTTTTTAAAGATATTATGAACTAGAAATTTATCAATGAATTTGAAATCTCGGTGGAGTTTTTGTGAGTTTTGCCTATGAGTTGGAAATCTTCATAAAGTTCAGTTGGCTAGGTTGATGGAACAAAATACTTCTGGAGCTTGAAATTCCCTTGTAGGCAATTGTACAGTTCTCATTTAATAGATGTAGAGCTCTGACTAGCAATCTATAAATTACCTGTCAGTAGAACAGTGTGCTTTTAACAGTCTATAGTCGTCAGCAAAGTTTTGAGTAGGAATTTACATTTTCTTTATTATTTCTTAGGACGACATGCTGCATACCTGTACAGTACATTTTATGGTAAAATTCATGCTTTTTTTTGGAAAGAAAGAAAATAGTTTGCAACAGATATTTTTAATAGGAATAAAACCTGAAATTTTTCTTTCTGTTTTATTATCATTTGTAAGCCTACATGTCCCCTAGTGTGTTTTCACCTCATAAGTTCAAGAACAATTGAGAGAAATTATAATTTTGAAGTGACAGTAATCTTGTGGTTTGAAAAAAAAAGTCTTGTTTTTCAAGTGTGAACTCCGAAACATGCTGTAAACCTCCTGCTGCTTGTGCTGCTTTATCCTTTACAGACCGCTTGAACTTCTGCACCTTGCTGTAATCCAAACCTGGCTCTCAAAGTTTTCTTTGGAATTTTAATGATTTTAAAATACCAAGTGAAGTAGAATTATTTTAAAAATACTACCTCTCAACTTCTCTGATGTATCTTCATTCTGTGATAAAGTGAGGTTATTTCAAACTCTATAGCTGTATGTATTTGTGATATTAACTGTTAACTGTATATGGTGTATGGTTGTAAATCATTTTGCATGAGTTTCACTGATACAATGGTCATCAGGCAATAAGATTTAAAAGCAGGCAATAAGATTTAAAAATATCTGTATATCTCCATGCACATGGATATGGTACTGTTGAGGTGCACCCACAGACCATGATTCATCCTTGCCCTGCATTATGTGCAGGCTTACAACAGTAAAAAGATGGAGCGAGTGAGTGGAAAGCATTTAGTTTTTTCAGTATTTTAATTCCTTGTAATATGATAAGAATAACATTGGTACCAATGCGATTTTTCCATCCATTACACTGGTATTATAACTTCATTAATTTATAAAAATGTTGTAGCAAATTGTATTTTTCTATGTTTGTTTGAAATGCAGGTAGGCAAAGGTCTTTGTTGGACACCCTGTGATGCTGAGATTTCCCCAGCCCTACTGATTATTCACGTGTGTGTATTTCACAGGGCGCGATGTCTGTGGACTCTATTACAGATCTGGATGACAATCAGTCAAGACTGTTGGAGGCTCTCCAGCTCTCTTTGCCAGCAGAAGCCCAGAGCAAGAAAGAAAAGGCAAGAGATAAGAAACTGAGCCTGAACCCTATTTACAGGCAGGTTCCTCGGCTTGTAGATAGTTGCTGCCAGCACTTGGAAAAGCATGGTAAGGATATTTTGTTTTCCCAGGAGCGGCAGATGTATTTTTACTATAATATAAATAAATGCCTATTTTGAGAAGCAAGTATATGCTTCCATTTGCAAGGACATCTTTGAAAGCTAGACATTTTCTCTCCTGTTTTGCCTCTTGCTAAAAATATTGTCTCACGATTACTTACCTGATAACTTCCCAAACTAAAGATTTTACAAGCTAAAAGCTTGTAAACTGGCTCATAGAGCACAGGCATAGAGGCTTTTCTTGGAGGTCACTCATCTTGTACTGGGGTGCTCAGCTCTGCAGCTCTTCACACCCCACAGGTTTACCTGTACCTTCAGAATGAAAAGTCTCAAATGTGCTAGTCAGTCTGGAGTCATTCTTCACAACCAGTGGACCTTAAGGTGGGAGAGCTAGATGAACTATTTATACTGTAGTGCAAGACTTCTGTTATTTGAAGATGGAGGCTCAGAATAAGAAAGAATATATTAAGCTTCAAGAAGCATGTTCCTGCTCACTGCAAGGCTTGAAGGCTGAATATTCAGTTTGTGTCTGGCTTGATTCCTCCTGACCAGCCTCAGTCTCAGGCCTGCTCTCTGAAGGAAATTACAGACTCCTGCCGGTATTCTTCTCATGTGTTCATGATTTCCAGATACAAACCTCCCACAGCTTTGCATAATGCAGAAACAATACTCAATCTAGGTATCTGCTCGCCATCTCTGCCAATGTATCTCAGTCTTTTAAAGTTTTAATGATAATTGAAATAACTTGGCCACAGCAAGATGGAGTTATCACATGGCCAGATAATCAACAAACCATAAAATAATGGTGACTGCAACAGCAAATTATGTATTTGATGCTAATTTCACCAGCAAGAAATCATTTACTGACTCTGAATGAAAGGCTTTTGCAGATGAGGGACTGCAATTTAAACAACAATACTGAGCTTTCACAACTCATAACTGAAAACTATCTTCCTTACAAATGTATCAAGGAACACGGCAGAAAATAGCCATTGTTAGTCTTTTACAGAGATTAGGTACCATGGCTGACAAGTAAGTATGGGATGATTAAGTTTGAGATGAATGACTTCCATCCCTTTAAGCAAAGGTAGCTGAGTTTGGAGAACATAAAAGTATCTGAGTCAGCCAAAAAAGCCATCCAGTTGAGTATCATTTGGATACTGTGATTTTATGTCACTTCATCATCTATGATAAAATTTTTAATCCTCTTAACCCACTGCCATAACAAAGATTCTTTTTTATATGATAATCTGTATGAAAATATTTGCTTTACATTGAATTTTCCCTTTAAATAAAATTTATGATGGGTTATTGTGCATTGTTTAAGAGTAAACTGTAATATACCACCATGCAATAATATTATATAATCTGGCGCAAATTCTTCAATTTTCAGTTTAATCTGCTGTCCACAAGACAGTAATTGGAACTGAGAGAAATTTAAAGATGGTAGAAGATGGACATTGTAAGCAGTATCATTCCAGGCTATATGATGGACCAAGCTGCTGATTCTGAAAATACTTACTTGTATGCATAAGTCCTTTAGGTCAATTTTTCAGCAACAAATCACCAGCAGTTTCTGATGAATGCTTTGAAGGATAATTTTGAACATTATATGACAAAAAATGGTTATGTTTTTAGACATAAAAGCCCCTGTCCTTGTTCACCTTCCCTGTTTTCCCAGGGACCATGTCCCAGAGATATAAAGGCCTGACTTTCTGTAGACATGGAGTGCAAAACAAACACTGTGTGTCTGTGTAGGAGTGGGTAACCAGCCTGCAGGTTTTGCCCCATGGGTGTATCTCCATCGCTCCCTGCCAGTGTTCCTGGGTTTACTAAATGATAGCCCATCAATGTAATTTTCTGTTAACCAAAGAGAGAAGATTTAAAAAGAGGTGTTACGTTGAGACTAAAAACTAAAAAGCAGAATCCTATCTGAATTTCTCTGATGAAGATGTGCAACTCCAAACACTGCTCACGGTGACACATCTCCAGCAAGCAAGTGTAGCCTAATGGCTGTCAGAAGGCATTTGTTTCACAAGGTAATTTTACATCTCCTGTGTGTCAGTAGAGATGAGAGCTGCAGAGTAGCCCTTGTTAGACCATAAACTTCCAAGCTTATAGATAATTTCATCCTTTTTGCAAAAATGTATAACCATGTAAAATGATATTACGTACACAGCTCCTTAAGGATCTAAAATTTCCACTCACATTGTCATTGCTAAAGACCACGTAACCTCTCAGATTTTTCAGGTCCCATTAGTCTGCAAGATATGTCCATTCAAGAACCATATTATCATTTGTTATATTTGTAGTGGCTTTCTACAGGGCTAGAAGAAGGTTTGAACTGATTTCTTATGAAATAGCAGGCAACACCAATTTCCTAATCACTTTAAATCTAAATGGCACACTTCTGTACTTTGCCTAAAGTACAACAGTGCTTCTTTATAGCTTTCCCTATGTATAATAGCTGTTCCTACCTTATAAACTGCACACAACTCCCAGTTAAAGTTCTTCCCTCTCATAGTCTGCCTGACTGCCCTATTTATGTACCTTTGAAGGAAACTCTCAACTGTCTTGACAGACACTTTAGAGCCAGTGGGTAACCCCAAATACCAACTGCTTCCTGTATCCAAAGACACAGCTCAATGCCCACATAATTAGTTGTTTTACTGCCTGTTTCCTTTGATGTCAGTCCTGAAATTACACCTCCAAACCCTTAGTAGTGCCTCAGTCTCTGCATACCTCTGTTCCTTGTAGCAGTGGCACTACCAAAGTAGCATCACAAGAAATGTCACAGAGATGCCATTTTGCAGATTAAGTGTGATGCTTAAAAACCACAGTGGATGGCTTCTTAATCACAACTGAATCTTGCCTCAACATGGTAAGTATAAGTTTGTGGCGAAATATGTTGGGGTTTTTTTTTTTATTCTGTTAAGTACACACATAGGTCAGAATGCTTTGGTTCAATGCAATTTTCAGGATAAAATTAAACAATAAAACAGTGCTATGATGTGTTACACTTGCAGGTCTCCAGACAGTAGGAATATTCAGAGTTGGAAGCTCAAAAAAGAGAGTAAGACAGGTGAGTGGGTATGGATATGGTTTTCCTTCATCAGCTGTGATACAAATAAATGTGATTTGTTTTGTTGTGATTTCTTCCCCATCCGTAGCATGGTGAAATTTAGACTTTCTGGGTCAGTGACTTCATTGGTTTTTTGATGGCTCATAAGAGGCATTTCCAGTATCTTTTGCATCTGGTGAAATCCTTGTCAGGTTCTCAGCAGGTTAACAGTCTCTGTATGTTTTGCTCTGCAAAAGTAGCGCAGGGTTGGAGATCCAAATAAACTACAGTGAAGAAATTTTCCGAAGGTCACACTGCAGGGAAAAAAAATTGTGGCTGTTCGTTTCATCTCAGAAACAGCTGAAGCTCCCAAAGTAAACTCAAACTGTAAATCTTGTCTGGAAAACTCACGGTATGAGAAAACATGCAAGTACAGAACAATTTCTTTGACCCTAAGATTGGTGCTCCTAAATATCACCTTTCTTTTACCCCTGCTAGACTTCAAGGTCAGAGCAGACCCTTCCAAGTCTTAGTCTCAGCCAAATGATGAAAAAGCAAAGGCAGTGTACAGTTAGGTTCCAGAGACAAGGTCAAATGTGGGTGTTACCTCCTAGGTATACCTACCGAGATATTGCACTGTTATTCCCAGAAGCTGGGAATACATGTTGAATTAGAGCAGCGGAGAATAGTGGTTAGTGTTTGCATGATGCATAAGGAGGGGATAAAAAGTTACAGGGAAATACCCCTCCCAGGAAGTTAAGACCAAAAGCACCAAACAGAAAAAAAAAAGCAAAAGAAAGCTGGACTGCATCTGATCCCAGAAGTAACAGTTCTTTTGCAAAAAGTTGCAAAACTTCACAGTGTAATGTTTTATCGTTCTGGAAAGTTACCTTGAATAGCTAAACTGAATTAATTTTGGCTGGTAGGACAGTACAGCCTACTGATTTGTAGCTCATTCTCCAGCATTTTCTATTCCTGAGTAGCTGGTGTAACACCAAGCTAAAAAACATCTGCAGAGGCAGTTTTCAGATAAACACTGAACTAGATAAAGTATTGAAGTTGCCTCACATTTGCACTGCAAGCTTCAATGTCAAAACATATATTATCATTTATGGGTGAATACAATTGCATCATATGTCTGGGGGAAAAGCAGAGAGCTTCTATCATTTACTTTTGAACTAAGCCTTACTTTGATATCAATAACTTTCACCACTTTTTCTTTTATTCTGTTTTCAAAAGGTGAGGAAATCAAGAGATTTGGGTATCTATGTTTTTTATTACGTGGACTAATTTATTGAACTAGGTAAATTGATATATTTCATTAAACAGCAAGGAAGCATGAGCTTGGCCCTTGTAGTTACAGTAATAAATGCTGTCAACATGAACACATGGGAAAGTCTGGATTCAATTAAAATTCCACTCATTTTCTGAACCATAGAAAGCCAAACCCAGCACTCAGATTTTGGTGTGCTTTTGCAGCTGTTCATTAGTTTTTTTTGTGTAGAAAGTACGCATATTTTGTTTTCCTTCCTTACCCAGTTAGAAAATGTCCTGTTTCAACTGTAGTTTGTTGCAGTAAATACATAAGTAAGTAAATGTATGTGCCAGCAGGGTTTTTGATTGGTGAGAGCAGGAAGAGAAAATCTAGAATACGTGCATCTCTTGCAAACCTCCTCCATGTTCAGTGGGGTGTAGGACAAAGATTCCCGAGCTCATGTTAATTCGAGGTGGTAGAGCTGGTGCATCAGGATGCTCGGAACAGATGCTCCAGCAGAGCATTTTTGCCAAGGTTGGGGTGGGCAACCCTCGATGCTGGGCCTGGTGACACTGTGGCAGCTTCTACCCTGAGGATGAAGAGTGAAATAGCTGGAGCTCTGCTCTCCTATCCCCTGTTCCAGCACAGATGTCCTCATCTCTTTTATCATAAGATTCAATGGAAACTGTCGTTCACCAGCTATATTTTCGGAAAGTCTGAAGGCATTCAATGTGAATGGAGTCTGAAAGACTTAAAGTTGAAACTTACAATATATGGTTTTAACAGCCTTGATACCTGGGCCTGAAATGTGGCCATGTCTCACCAATGCTTCTGTGATATTTTGCTGCTTAGGACATCTCTGTAGGTCTCACATCTCTGTAGGATATCAGATCAGAAGTGCCATATTCAAGACTGTAACAGCAGTTTATGATTTAGACAGGGAAGTCTGAATTCCTGATGCAGTGCTAATCTGTTGCCTCAGCTGCTTTTGAGCACTAAGTGCAGAAACAATCTTCTGGATTGAGGTAATTTATAGTGATCCACAGGGATGTTCTGCATTTGTCACCAGTTTGGAGAGTAGAATTAAGATGGGAATGAAGTCCCCAAGTTGGCACTGGAAAATCTTTGACCATAAATCAAAGAATAATACTAGATAAAGAACATATTCTGGTCTTCGTAGCAAAATTATTCATTATTACTAATGACTGATATTAGTAATGTTTAATGTAATCTTAATAAATTAGAATGGAGGCTGTGGTTTTTAGTGAGTACCTTTCACACCCATTATGAAAGCACAATCTCAGCTGAAAACACACGATTTTCACACTGAACACACTCAGGATAGATTTGCATGTGATCAGATTTGCCACTAATTATCACAGACATATTGTTTGCTTGTGACTTAGCTTCTTTCCTCTCTTTGGTATGTTTGTAATATTCCTGGTGAAGAAACCTGATGCTTCAGATTTCCTTGTTTATAAGATTTAGCTGTAATCACTCTCTGAGAAGATAGGTGTGACATCGTGATACCTCATAATGTTAGCAAAGGTACAAATTTTTTCTAGGAAGTAGTTTTAAAACATCTTGACTGTTTTCAAAATGAAAAGAGAGTAAAAGATTAAGCTGTCAGCCTGAGGAAAGTATTCTGCTCTTGGTGCTGGAAAATCCCTCCAGAAGGGCGGGCTTTTATCTTTTCATAAAGTATCTTGGATTTGGGAGAGGGTTTTTTTCTGCGTTTGGGAAGTGTGATGCCTTTGAATTATACAGAAGTTGTCCGAGGACCAAAGTGGGGAAAAAAAATAGCAATACCTTGTATTGATGTTAGTTTGTGAACTCCATGATGATCACTTAATGAGTATAACTAAATTAGGAAGGCAGAACAAAGTGTGTTGTAGGAATGCTGTGAAGTCTTAGTGAACTTGTCTGCTTGCTGCCTATTTTAATGACAAGAGAAGTGTGAATTTGGTGGATATTAACATGATCTTATTATTAATGTTTTTGTACAAAATCATAAATGTTACGACATGCACTTTTAGTCTTTCTGATTACATGGATAATGCAGTAAGGTGGTATAAGAGCCTGTGTTGTAGTTTTCCTTATTCTCTCTGATTTTTGTCTTTGCTATGAATCTTGCATTTCTGCAAAAATTATACTTGGATACATGTGTTCATACAAGTGTGTCATTTATTAGCTGGGAAAAAAACTGTGTTTTTTTACTATCTGGTACAAATGTTAAGTTATGCATCATGGAATAAGCAGCAATTAGACATGAATTACATCTTTGACCTTACCAAAGACTAGTAATGCTCAATCTTGGAAGTGAAAATGAGTAAATCTACTTCCTAAAAGATTTTCTGTGTTGGGATGTATTAACTGGGACAATAAGTGACCGTGGTTTTCTCTCATGATCTTTTTCAGTTACGCGAAGAGTTTGACCGAGGCATAGATGTTGTATTAGATGAAGAGCACAGCATTCATGATGTTGCTGCCTTGTTAAAGGAATTTCTGCGTGATATGCCTGACCCACTTCTCACCAGAGAACTTTATACACCTTTCATCAACACTCTCTGTGAGCTTTACAGCCTCTTGATTTATCAGTTTTGAAAAGCTAATTTAAATTCTTTGATCTCTCTCTCTCTAATAGCCTACTTTTATTCTGTTCCTTTAATGCTCTAGCCTTGATTTGCTCCAAATATTTGTATAACATACTATAAAGAATATAGTATATTCTAATATGTGATAGTGTGTATATATAATATAATATAGTGTCTATGCAATATAAATAATATAGTATATTATTTAGTATAAATTTACTGAGGTCTCTTCTTGATTTTTATACTGTATAAGTATAGTCCAGAAAACTAGAACAAGAAAGATTTCCCTAACTATACATCTTTTTGCATTTGTAAGGATGGAATTCATGTTGTCTATTAAAACCTGACCCTGTCATTGATCCAGCAGTACCAGCTCACAGACTCCCTTTTGAATCCTCGTATCTTAAAATTTTTAGATCTGTCCCCTGACCAAAGTTCTAGCCTGGCTTCAAAAATTCAAGTTTCATCATAGTTAATGGTCCTCAAAGCCATCATATTAAGTACTTCCTATTGTGTTGCCTAAGACCCTAGTGCAGGCTCTTGGGGATTTAGGAAAAAGTAAAGTTGGACCTTTGTAGCTTAAGCAGCTGCCTGGTGTGTGTTCTTCAGATGCTTTCTAGCCCTCATGTCTGAGATCCTGCCTCTGTCCCACCTTTGTCACTGACTACCATTTAGATGGTAGATGGTGGTGGTTGCAGAATGTCCTTTATATCTCTGGTTGCTTTTCCAATCTCCCAGTACCTCTGCAAGATGAAAAAATGTAAGAAAACTGATTAAAAATGGCTGAAGCATAAACCTGACTGAAATGCTTGCCAGCTGCTGTACATACCAGTAGCTATACCTAAATGAATGGAGTAAGTAGAAAAGTAAGCAGAATATTTGAGTCCGGAAACACCAATGGAGTGTAAAACATGGATTTTTCTCTCTTATAGGATCAGAAAAGATCCTATGAATTTGTGAGCAAAATGTTGATTAACTAAGGCAAAAAACCCATAACAGTATTAGTTACACTTTTGATGTTTCCTTGGAGTTTTCTCTTTTTCTCCTGACGTTGTAAGGAAAATTATTCTTAAACAAAGCTATTCCTATACCTTCCTTTGGGATGGGAACCATGTATTTGTTCTGCTTTTAGATTAGTTGGAGTGATTTTCTTAGAACATATTTTTTCCCCTCTTAGTATTAGAGCCCGATGAACAGCTAAGCACCTTACAGCTTCTCATTTATCTTCTACCTCCTTGTAACTGCGATACCCTTCACCGGCTGCTGCAGTTCCTCTCCACAGTAGCTGGCCATGCAGAAGACACCAGAGACAAGGATGGCCAAGAGGTAAGTCCTGGTCACTTGTGTCCTTTGACTTTGCTGAATTCGTGGTCTGAAAAGAGACCTTTAAAGCCTTGGAACATACACAGTGCTGGCATACCCCTGAATGATGGGAGAGGCTTAATCTATTTGCCTGCACTTCTGCCATTTAGTTGTTTACTATGTTCTTAGGGCTGTGAAAGTTTAATTTTTGTATGACCTAATCAGTAAAACTTCTACCACTTCCTTTGGGAGATTCACAGTGTACCAACCTTGCTGTTAAGAACATCTAATGTCATCCATCCTTCCCCCACTGCCTTGTTTTATCCTGTTATATTCTATGGAAAAAGTACTCAGAAAAGGTCAGCATGCAAGAATATGCTTTTTTGTTTTCTTTTCATTCTCTGTTGTTGCTTTTTTATATGACCTTTGGACATAGCAGTTTGCTTCTTCATCCTCTTAGCTTCCTTGTGTGCACTGGATAGTGAAAAATAAAAAACAGAGGACAGAAACTCCAGCTGTACCCTTGCAACTGACAGACCTCATCACTAGCTGGAGCCAGGGTTCATCTTTGCCTGTTTTCTTTCTGGCCTCCTTAACTGTTGTGGGCTGGACCAAATTCAGTGCAGAGTTTGGTGTGCACTCACCCCATAGAGACAAGAATGCCCACAGCTGTGGGGCTGAGCTCTAGCCTTAAGCATTCTCACATCTGCACCTGTGCCCATTCACACTAGGGAAGACCTGAAAATCCAGGCTTCGCATTTCCTGCCAGGGAAGTGCTTGAACTAGTAGGCTGCTGTACGAAAGGTGGAAACTCTGTTACCTGAATAAAATGGATATAGTCTGTCACTGCTTGACCAAATTGCACTGGTTTATCTGTGGAAGGACTTCTCACTCCTCTGAACTGCAGCAGAGACTTCTTCTGACGTTGCATCTGAGACTTCAGAAACTCCTAGAGAATTTTGTCTTCCAGATGGAAAATCCTGCTGATTTTGTCAAATCTGGACGCCTTTTGCAGTTGTTTGATTTTAACAATTGGCACTTTGAGATTTAGTTTTTCCAAATTTCTGCCTCAAGTCCTGACTTCCAGTTATTCTATCTTTACAGGTCCTAACTTCCAGTGTTGTATGTGACCTCAAAGCCTATTTCACTTTTAAATCTACTTTAAATGCTATTGTTTTTGTTCTCAGCAAGGACTTGATAAAAAACTATATCACTGTGATGGAAAGCATTTAGAAAGAGCAGCCTGTAACAGTTTTACTGTGCTTAAAAACATGAATAAGCCAGCTAAGGTCATGGTCCCCCTGGTCCTGCAAAGAGTTCTCTGTTGGTTCAGGAATGTACCCAAGAGGATCTTATTGCAGGGCTAGGGGATGCTGCTTAACAGAGTTGATTTGGCTCAGCAGTTGTGCATCAGCTTTGCCACAGGTATTTTGGCAAGGCAAATTTATGCAAGCTGTCTTGACAGTTTTGTAAGCATCAGGAATATTATGTGCAACTGGATACCTTTTATAGATAATACAGTATTCCACTCACAATTTGTTAAGCTATTTATGAATAATTAAGTGAATAAAGGCATACAGGGCAAGAGAAAGTATTTTATCAGACTGTTTGCTATCACTGGAAGGAAAACAGCCAAGCTTTGGCACACAGGCCCTCTTCTTGATTTCTTTCAACAGCCCTTCTCTCATGAAGATGAAGATGGATGACTACCTTTATGAAAATTACTCATTCAGTTGATTTCAGTGGAAATGTTTACAACATTTTTTAAGGATGCCCTGAGGCTGCCCTTAAGAAAAGGCTCACTGTTTGTACAAACAGTCTGGACGTGCAGATCCGGGCACAGCCAGAGGCTGCCCCAGCACACTTGAGGCACCGTGTGCCTGTGCATCCGTGGTGGCTCAGAACCTGGACTGAGTTTAAAAGCAGGTCACCCGAGAAACAGCTGGGTGCTCGGGGGTGTGCAAATAAGGGAGTGTGCTGTTCTCACAGTCATGCTGGGCTTGAGTCTCTAAACAAAGAGCCAACATGTTTGCTATGACTGCCCATGCACCTACTTAGTACAGATGTCTTTCCAACATTACACAGTGCTCCTACCAATAAAAAGACAAGCTTTTTACTGTCATTTCTGTGCCGTCTAGTTGAGCTCTTTAAAAAATAAACCAGATGCAGTCGTCGGTGCACTTTTAATTTTGACTAGAGTATTCAGTGACTCAATTTGACTAGAGTATTCAATAATCAGCTACAAAAACATTTTAGAAATACTGCTTTGAAAACATCTATTTTATACAACTCATTTCTTGAAATTCTATTTTTACTACTTCTTTTTGGTCCCTCTTTATATCCTTTTTAAAAATTATTAGTTCAAATGATCTCTACTTTTTTGCTTTGTTGAAAGAATAGAAGGGGAAAATAGTAGTCTAATCACAAATATGACATTGAAATTTTTGATGTACTAATGTATATGACATACTTTTCAGGTAATTCTTGTCTAGTCTGGGATGTATTCCTAGCCTTTTGCTTCCTCAAAATTCAGGTTACTGTTGCTTCCTTGAGCACAAGTTTCTAAAAGTAGGAAAAAGTAAAAAACCCGACAAACTAAAAAAAGCCACCTAACAAGTAAACATTTGTCATGCTGTAGAAACACGGGAAAATACTAATAAAAACAATGAGCCTGCTCCTTAATTATCTAAACAGTTTAAACATGGAAAAGTATCACTGTATATGTTTCAAATTATGAGTGCTACTTGAGAAAGCCGGGAGTTTTCAGTGTTTGGTCCTAAGAGACAGTAATGTGCTGAGGTGGTGAAGTAGGAGGGAGGTTTCTCTGCATTCAGAAGTATACCACTGTTGAGCTTCCAGGGAATTAAGGGCATAAACCACTTCCACCTTCTACTCCTCTAATCCACTTGAAAATATATTCAGAAAATCTACAGTGCTTTTTGCAGAGATCTTCAAAACAAGGTGTTTCTAAAAGTTGTTCATTATTGACAAGCACTAGGTTTTGGCTTTGATCAATGAAGCATCTATGAAACTGGGGGAGAGAGAGTGTGTGTTTGTGTGTGAGTGTGTAGGGGTGTTGAGTGTGTGTGGATGTGTCCATATACATATCTGTGTACATTAGGTCCTGTGAGACCCCACCTCATTTACGTTCTCTTTTCTAGATTACTGGGAACAAAATGACATCACTTAACCTGGCCACCATCTTTGGCCCTAACTTGTTGCACAAGCAGAAATCTACAGACAAAGAATTCTCAGTTCAGAGCTCTGCCCGAGCTGAAGAGAGTACTGCTATCATAGCTGTCGTGCAAAAGATGATTGAAAATTATGAAGCCCTTTTCATGGTGGGTGGATATTTTTTCATTTTGCTTGTATACATTTGTAAGATAAATGAGAAATTACCTGGTTGATATTAAAGTAGATGGGGATGAAATAAACTGTAGAAGCTGCATTAAATTAGGATCAATAATTATTGGTAAAAAAGACTAGTCTTCTAGCAAGGAGAATGATTTGCAGTAAGTAAAAATATTTTAAAAGTGTACTTATATCTTGCTTGGAATGGCTTCTATATAGATAAGGGTATATTGTTTAGAAGATTGTCTGTGGAAATGATGGGGTTGGCTATTCAGTTGTATACTGAGCAATGCATGGACAAGACTGAAAATGATCTTTCACATCTCAGTTTTGGAAGTCAGGAAGACAATTTTTCTGCAGGGATTAAGAGATCACTTTAAGGGGATTTAATTTAAGGAATTGCCTTCCCTACCCAATATTTTTTTCTTGGTTGGATGGAAAGAAAGGACAAAGCTTTCTCATTTGTTACTTGGGTAAAAGGAATAAAACATAAATCTATGTAGTTCCTGAGTTCCTGTCAGTTCTCTCACTGAAACAAGGAAGTTCTTCATAAGGCCGATGGCCTTGGACTTGGACATGTTGTTTACTTAAGATGCAGCTTAGTTAGATCACGTTCCTCATGCCTAGCAGTTACCTGAGAAGTTCATTCTGTGGCTTTATCTTACGCTCTTCTCATGTACAAAATTGCAGGTCAGCTCAGTGTCATTTGTGTCTGAGAGAACCCTGCTCTGGGGTAGCAGAGGCCGGTCAGATCTAGTGGTGGGCACTAGTCTGTCTTTATTTTAGTAAAAATACAGATTGTAACAAAACCAGTAGTCTTGAAAAAGTGGAAAAAGCTTTGGTCGTTGGGTCCTGAGACTAAGCAGCACTGTATGTTACACTGAGGAGATAAGTTCCCAAAGCAGAAAGAACACTCTGGAAATCTTCAGTGCTTCAGCAAAGCTGAGTGCTGGAGACCTTGTTGGAAGAAGATGGACAAGCCTGAACTGTGGGCTGATGGCCACATAGTACTGTAAATGGAAGATATCTATCAGATTTCAGCAGGGAGTAGAGCATGAGACAGCAGTCATAAGCCCTGCCTCAGATTAATTTCTTTGTGGTTTTCCTGGCTTTTATTTTTACTCTTGTACCAGTGAGACACTTGCAATCATTTTCTTTTTTGGTTTGTTTTTTTTTTTTTAATGCTTTTCACAGTTTGCGAAAATGCTAGGTGCTATTTTTCATTCCACGTCAGGAAAAGGAAGTGACAGAACTGCACTCTCAGGTGAAGGTCTGCTGGCCCAGAGTGTGGATGGCACTATCAAGTTTAAGATAATACTTGAATAAGAATACTTGCAATACTTGAAGTGTTCTTATTGTTGTTTCTCTTTAAGAACTTCTCACAGCACAGACATATCTCAGTACCTAATATTAATGCACACATTCTGACTTTCAGTGTGGAGAGATGGGGCTAAGGTTAGACTAACCTGCATCTGGGCTCTTTTAATTCTGATGGATGTATTCCTTCATCTCTTTCAGTGCTTGCACTTTCATCTGAAGGTTAAACAAAGTGTGGAGAAAAAAAATCTCTTTTGTTTTCTAGAGTAGCTTTTACTGTTTACACTTGACATTTATGCTACTAAAAAAAAAAAGAACATCTGGACTTAAGCATTCAGCTACAGCTATAACATAGTGTATTGATGCTCAGCTGCATTTGTGTTTGGGTTTTGTTTTTTCTTTCTGTAACTTTTATATATGGGGAGGTTATAAAACTGATTGGTTTTGGCATTGAAACTGGATCAACATTTTTGAACCAAACTTTTGGAAACCAGGGTATGGGGGATACCCAGACCACAGTATTGGAATGATTCTGACATATTGGTGGGTCAGAGAGATTCTGTTTGTCAGAACAACCCAGGGTACTGAGCACCATTTTTACTAAGTAACTTGTTAACATCAGTACCATGCAAAAGTGGATTTCTTATAGAAGATGGAATCTGACCATGCTTCACTGATGTCAGTGGTGATAATCACTTTCATATCAAATCTTGCCCATTTCAGCGAGTCTTAGGGATGCATTAAAATGTCTTACGGGGATGTATAAAGGACTGGTTTTTGCCAGTCTCTGAACTATGTCCAGCAACTGAATGCAAGGAGGCACAACTCCACCACCCTTCATCTTGCTGGCTTTGACTTGTCACGAAGGATGGAGAACAGAAGCTTGGTCGTGCATTTCATTTCCTAGTGCCCAAATCCAGTCCTGCTGCAAAGTGCTACAGAGTATATGAAATTTCATCTTTTTACTGTTAGAGGCTACTGTGGCCTTCCCACACGATGCCTTTCTGTGCCACATTAGTGGCAAAGGACAGCACAAAGGAGACACTTCAAGGGTCCCTCCATCCTTGTGTGTCTCAACAGCTGTGATTCTCATGTAGCACCCAACCCCAAGATCTCAGAATATCTGGTACCCTACTGGAGTCCTGACAGCCCTGGAGCCCTCTGATACATCCCTCTATGTCCTCCAGAGCTGTTATTTCAGCAGTGCCTTGGCTTCCCTTCTGTCCCAAATTTCAAGTTCTCATCCATCAACTCAGGCGCCATTACCAGCAAAACAATGAATTCAGTAATAGTTATGGTGACAACTTCCTGAGATACCGGTACTGTAGTTCTCCAGAAGTGTAAGTTTACAATTACCTGCATATCATTTCTACACTTGCCAAGTTACTGAACTAAACAGAAGAAAATTGCTGCACAGGAGGAAGCCTCAAACCCAGTAGATAGCTAGAAATGAGGCCATCAGTACAAATCTACTTGCAGATTCATTCAGGTAAAAGTCCTATGACTCAATAGAACTGTTAAGTTTGGGTTTCATAGAAGACTTCTGTTGGAACTGAACTTCTGGTGGAACTTTTTCAGGCTTGTTTTGATGGAATGAAAGACTGATTTATCTTTTTTTTTAAATAAAACAAGATGTATTTTTATTTTTCTGACAAAGTTCTCTCAGTAGTTTCTTACAAGTTACTTAATATAAAGTTGAGTAGTAAGTTACAGACAAAAATGTGTGGATTCTGTTTTACCATCAAACTTTATCTGGAGTTTCTTCTAGTGTATAGAAAGGCTGTCTAAATGGAGAAGTTACAGCACACCAGGTTTCCAAAAATATATTCCTATTAAAAAAATTTGTTTAAAGACTAGTATATCAGTGACCATCAGTAAGATATTTTTCCAGTTCAGAGACTGAATACAATTTTTAAAAAATGAGTATGTGGTTACACAAGTTTTTCATGAAGGTTCTGGGTCAGTTTGAATTAAATTATGCCTATCTTCATTTATTTTCTAATTATTTCCTTATTTTAAGAAATATGCCTTTTATGTAACTTGACTCCCTAAATACCTCCCAAAATGAGATATTCCTCGGGGGAATGTGTTAGTCATTCTATTCCTATTTCCCAGGAAATGTCAGGGGGAACAAATGGTCCATGAAGTGTGACTTGAAGGTCAAGAGATTCAGGCTCTGACAGATTGCATCCAGAAACAAACATTGTCCAGCTGATGACCCCTTGCTGAGATTGTCTTGCATAGAGTTCCATCCGAGTGAACCTGGGCTGTTCAGGTTTCTTGGATGGTTTCATCTGTTTCAGTGTTTTGAAGTTTGAGTTGACTGTTCCACTGTAACGCAGACAAACTCACTCAAGGATTGATAAGACTCATGTAAAGTGCAGTTGGAAGCACAAGTTGTGCAGGTTTTGGGGTGCCATTTCTGCTACCTGCCTAGGACATGTTGCAGCATCTGAAGCTATCAATGGTTTTGAATGTTCGTCCCCATACAAAGTTCAAAGAGAAAGTTAGCAAATCAGAAGGCCAAACTCCAACAAAGGTGACACAAATTCTGACTGAGCCTGTTGGTCAGAGTGGCTGGAGAGCCAGAGATGGAGATTTGTAAATGTCCTCAGATCTTTGAAGGGGGATGTAAAGTGAGGACCTTAAACTGGAGCTTTTGAGATTGTGATACATAAGTAATCCCACTGTTATTTCCAGATATAATAACCAACTGGATACCAAACCATTTTTCAACAGTAATCAGCATCTAACATTGTACAAAGTGATCTTTAGTCCTACTTCATCTGTTGTTACATGAAATTTCTCTTTTAAGTGAAAGCTTCTGAATATTTTTATATACTCTCTGTAAATGTACCTGTATTTGGTCATTTAGATTAAGTATAGCACCGAAATTATTGTATGTGAAAGAATATTAACCTCCAACTAAGTATTTTTTTATGTCTTCATAGGTTTCCCCTGATTTACAGAATGAAGTGCTTATTAGCTTATTAGAGACTGACCCAGATGTTGTAGACTATTTGCTGAGGAGGAAAGCTTCCCAGTCATCGTGAGTAATCTGTTTTTTCATCATCCAGTTTTCTGCTGGGAATTTCTATCTCCCACTGGAAGTGTTCAAAAGGTTCTAGTTTTCCCCAGCTCTTCTGCACTGTCTACAGTGGAGTAGAAATATCCTCCCTATGACACAGACTCTGCCAAAGAAATTATGACTCTTGTACAGCATTTTCTAAAGACAAAACTTGTTTCCCTGATTCAGAGGAAAGATTGTGTTCTGCTGCAGAGAACAGAATGACATGTGCATAAAAATATTCAGTGCACTATTATCTGACAGGATGTGCTTTAGTGATCTGCTGGTTCATGTCCTGGGTTTATCGTAGTCTTCAGTAACAGGAGGCATGTATTCCACTATCCTTGAAACACACCCTAGAGTGCCTTAACACCGTCACAGCGAGCCGCTTGACCACTCTGTCATTCTTTTCCTATCCTATACACGTAGGACATTGTGAACAAGCCAACTGCCACAATAGCAGCTCTGTGGAGACTTCGGGTATTATTTAATTGTATGCTTTGTGAAAGATCTGAAGAGAAAAAAAATCACACTGGTCACTATAGCAGTTACAATACATAACATATTCTGACCTTGTGTATGGTGTATATATGCCTGCACCCTTGTGCCTTAATGCTATGAGTTTGTACATTCAGATTAACAGGATTCCTGGCTTTCTCATGGGACCACAGAGTCCTTGTCTTTATTCTAGTGAATCCCAGTATGTCAGACCCAAAAATTACAACATTTTACAGACTTGCTCTAAGTAATTTTTAAGAGGGTTTCTAGACTCTGAACTCTCTGGGACATATTGGACTTTGTCTTCCTGTGTTTGTGAAAAGTGCCTAGTGCATTCAGAATATAATTAAAATTGAATTTGTACAGTCAGTTAGCTATGATTTTTTTTCTCTCCCTCTTAACATTGTATAGTTGGAGGTAATGTAATAGTGTGCCTGGCTTTAAAGGAAGAGGTATACAAGAAATAGTGTAACTAACACCTTGAGGAAAAAGCTTTCTTTAATTATAAAATTTGGAAACAAAAATATGTGCAGAATATATTGTGTTGTAAAGGATTTTATTAGTTTGCTAACTTAACCACATGAACAGATAACACATAGTAGCAAATTATCACAGATCATCTGATCGGGGGTAATTTTCTCTGTGTGAAATAATTTCAGCTAGTTTGTCTGACTGACAAGTAACCATATGTATATTTAGATCACAGTAAGTGCAGGATAGTTAGAGATACATGAGCTGTCTTTTAGACTTGTTTCACATTTGCCAGAAGCCAAGACTACAATTAGGACAGACACTACAAATCACATGACATAAGGTAGTGTGTAGAAACTTCTTCCTTTCAGCCCTGATGGAATGATCATATTATTTCTAACTCAAGCTAACAAAAACCTTCATGCTGGATTTCACTGTCTATATAATAAAAAGACATCAAATTGTATCTCACATGTGACTACACATACCAATTCTGCATAAGTTAGTCACAAATCATTGTGGATGTAACAGTTTATTGTTATATCCTGTCTCCTTTACTGACTTCTTCTCAAACTTCCTTACCTTTAGCCAGCATGCTCACCTACGGGAGAAAATGCATCTCTTGTGGAAAGCTGGTCACAACTGACAAAAGGCATTTTGTAAGGAAAGGTTCTGAAGCCAAATAGGAACATATAGTACTAATTTATTGTGCTGTCAGTAATGGGCAGATGAAATACCACTGAGATAGGAAAAACTTACTGTCTTTTTTTTTCTACTCTGCTGTCATGTAAGTGATTTACTTTTAATGTTAATGAGATATGTTTTCACTGTGGTTGCAACTTCTTGGTTAAGATATTCCAGGCAATTAGAGGGAATGTTGCTTAGTGTTATCGCTAGGAGTGTGATGCTCTTAAGAGATTAATGTATTTCAGAACATAATGTCAATTTTGAGGCTACAAATTTGTTGCTTATTTTTCCTATAAGAAATGTGAGATAGCAGAAAACTTTGTCTTGATATCATAAAAATGAGCCTCCAAAATACATCCTTATTGCTCTTGGAAATTGCCTGGTCACATACTCAAGATACAAATGTGGATCTGTGGAACAAAAAACTTTACATATTCTTGAGACAATCTTCATCAGAAGAGCTAGTTGACTGCATAGAGTATAGAATTAACTTCAAGACTTTAATGTCACATTAATTGCTTTGAAAGTCCTGTTCTGCAATTGCCCTCACATTTCTGCTCTTGCTGTCACTATAAATGCTTTCTTGTCTCTGATCTAACAATCTCTTGGGAAAACACAATCTCTTTTCCTCCCCAGAGGAGGACGAATCAGACGTTCCTCATCTTTCAGTTCTCCTAAGAACTGAGCATTATGAGCAGTGTGTCAGGGAATTTATGGAAGTTGTTCAAGGTAAAGCGCTAATTACAAATGGCAGTAATTGTGAAGTGTGCTTTCGTGGGTGACTTCCCAATTTTGTGTTTGTTGGCTTGATGACAATGCAATTTGGGTTTACAGCTGTAAGATGAAGCATCTTTAAACTAACAAAAAATAAAATCTATTTCTTATGATTATTTATTGCTTATCATGGTTAGTAGTCCTTTTAGAGTAAATAAGTTTTAAAGTTACAGAGTTTTTGGATGTTTTTGGATTATGATAATGAGTTTTAATCCATCCTGACCTGTGGCACAAAGATGAAGCCATACAATAAGTCATACAATATGTGTAAATGCGGTTTTTAAAGCCCCTTGAAACACTGAGTCCTCTACCCTGTTACAGTAGCAACCACATGAAAATCCCACAGTAATATAGTTTGTTGTTAGCACCTGTGTTACTCAAATATGTGTGGAAATTACTACTGTGTGCTGCCAAGCCATCACACTCCATATGATTTGCCTCTTGAAGGCATAATTGTTTTCCCACTCAGAAGCTTTAAGTTATAACAGAAGAGGGTTTCTGCCAGCAACAGAAAGGGATCTCCTGTTTGGATAACCTTGATGCTAGTAGAAAAGTAGGAATATCCTCAGTAGAAGCAATTACTATTATTATTAACACATTTCCAGTTCACCCATGCAAGTGGACTCTGGTGGACAACATCAATTCATAGAAAGATGCCTGTTGTTTTGGAATCTGAAATTGTATTTTTAAATTTATGTGGCATAGGTTCCTTCTGCTGCTTTCAGATCCTTCCATTTGTACTTAGCCACTTTTTAAATCTTTTCCTTAACATAGTTTGTAACCCCTGGAAAATACTTTACTTGCCTTCCCATTCCTCACATTTGATTGCACATAATCATCTATTATTCTTTGTGGGAACCATAATCTGCCCTTCCTCATATACTGCATATAGAGGAGTGGGTATCTTGCACAGTATTTATGTTTGCTTCCAATTTAGTTTTTCCCCAGTAAGGGGATAGGGAATCTCACTGTCCAAGGGAAAAAGAATTTTGAATTGTAGTAAACATGTTTGCTAATGAACTCAAACAGTAAAGCAAACAGATGCAAAACTTTCATTTTAAGGAGTTTGTGAGAATTCGTTCTGTATTTGCAAAGAAGCAAACCAAAGTCTTCTTGCAAATTGTGTTTTATTTTGTTCACAAAGAGCATAGTAAAGCTGCAAATGTATGAGTTCAATTTCTGGCTTTTAAGTATTCAATCCATTTTGATGGCGTCTTGTAGTAAGATTGACAAAGTCCACAGCAGTTCCTTTGATTTTTAAAGCTATTTTACCTGAACAAATTTGAAAGTGATATTATAGATGTGTATAAAAAAATAGTATGGGCTTACCAACAGAAACTGTAAATCAGTTTAGAAACTTGAATGTTTGAATCTTTCCAAAGACTTGAAAGTTTCCATTCAGGTAAATTTTTAGCAGGAGCTCTGTCTTGAGAAGAGGTAGACTATAACAGATCATTCAAGGTAAGACATGAAATCAGTGTTTCACAAAGCTCAAGTTTATGTTCCCACATTCTTTCATTTCCATTTCCGTTTCCCTTATTCCTTGTGTTACCTTGCCGTGGCTAAGTGCTGGTTTACCTCTGTCTTTGCCCTGTGCAGCACAGTTAGGTTTTGATGCTGCAAAGATTTACATGCAATAAACCTTACTGGTGTTACCATTAGTGCTAAGTTTGTCTGTATGCTGGCAGGTGAGGCTTAGATGACATTCAGTCTAGAAAGCTGGAAAGAAAGACATTTGGTCATAGGACACCTGCAGATACCAACATTTTTCCCCTTTTCTAAGAGGTCTTTCTAGTTCTTCTGAAAATTCCAAGACATTGCTCAAATCTCATATCACTGCACAAGGGGGTTTAGGACTTAGGAGGACAGAAATAAAGAAGCAAATGGCAGAAAAAGAGAAAAAAGTTTTGTGATGGAATTATACACAAAAGACTATAATTCTTCAGTGTGTGTCTGTTTATAGATTAATTTACGTTGGACTCATCTTCAGATAAGAAGTTTAAATGAGAGGTTATGTAATTGAGGCTTTTTTTTTTTTTAATGACTCCCCAGCATTACCATGCTGCACTAGGAAGCCTGGGACATAGCAGCTTTGCCAAATGGCAGCTCTGTTTTTTGAGTTTGCCTCAGTTAAAGTCCAGCAATGGTTTTGTCACTGAGAGTTACTGAGGAATAACATTATTTAATTAGTGCCCAACAGTTTATGGTTTCTTTCATACTGAAAAAAACCAGGAATATTGAATAACATAATAATCATGCTGTCGATTGTATATATTTTTTTTGGGACATGTGATACATAAATCAGCCAGGGAAAAAACAACAGCTTGGAAATGGTGCTAAATTTTGTCACTATTTCTGTATTAATATTTACTGTGCTGTGGCTAGCTATGTTTTTTCTTTGTTTTCTTTCTTCCATTTTATTTTATTTATCTGGAAACAGGGTTACTGTTCCATAGCAAGAAATGAGTTTTGGCTGCTCACTAAGTTCAAGCTGTCTTTGGATTTGACTCTGAAAAGGGCTGACCATTTTCAGACATTTACAGGAATGAGCCTCTGTTGTATCACAGTCAGTTAGAACTGATATTAACAAGAAGTCACCGAAAGAAGTGTTTTACTCAAGAGAAGCAAAAGATAAGCTCTGCGAAACAAAGGTGTGCAAAGAAATGAAAAATGAGTAATAGAAATACAAGTTAGGGAGGAACAACAGGAGAAAAAAGTTGTTTGTTTACAGAGTAGTTCTGCATATTCTTTGTGACATTCAGTGACTCACAGCCTGCACTGTAAACTGTGACAGTTCAAGAAATTTCAGTCAATGTTCCCATGACATTTCAAAAATGAGTTGTCTCTCTGAGCCTTGGCTGTACTTTGGTGGGAGTCGTGTTTGCCTTTTCTTGGCAAAATCAAAGGCAGTTCATGCTGGTGGTGTGAAGGTGAAAGGGTAAAAGAAGTTGTAGAAGGTATCAACAGAACCAGTTGTTTGTTGCCTGAATCATAAGTGTAGTAAATACGTCTGTTTGTCCCCTGCAGAACATTTATCTTCTTATGTCTCTAGAAGAGGATCATTCTCATAGCGTGAAAGGCAAACCAAGTGCTTGATTTCTCTACGTAAAACTTCAGAATACAGGAATTTATTTTAGCATACTGCTTAGCATCATACTAATCTTCCCCATCAGGCCTTCAGCTTTATTGTTGCCACAAGCTAAATTGTCAAGGTAACATAAGGAATTGATTCACTGCTTAGTTTCCTGTGGTTTACTGTATGGTTCTGTGGGTTTTTTGTTGTTTTCTTTCTTGACAGCAACATCTTTTGATTTTGAGTGGCCTCTGCTGGCCACTTCATGGCAAAAGTTTTGCTCATGGAAAATCCACCTCAATAACTGTTTCTGAAGTGTTTTCATTCCAGCAGCTGTGACCATTCTCCTATATTTGATTTTATCTGTATGATCATAGAATCATGGAATGGTTGGGTTGGAAGGGACCTTAAAAGTCATCTAGTTCCAAACCCCCTGCCATGGGCAGGAGCACCTTTCACTAGGCCAGGTTGTTCAGAGCCCCATCCAACCTGGCCTTGATGTCAAACTGCACCTGTAACTGTGACCATGAAGCATTTTTTTATTAACAGTAGTTTGTTTATCAAAATTTCTCAGGAGCCCTGAGATGCTGCGGTCAGAAGGTTCCTACTCCACAGGAGAAAGACATTCTTCCACAGACTCCAACAAAGCTTCCAGTGGTGATGTCTCCCCTTACGACAACAACTCCCCAGTGCTGTCTGAGCGCTCGCTGGTGGCAATGCAAGAAGAAATTGCCCGCAGCCCAGATAAGCTGTACAAGGTACCTGAGCAGTACACGCTGGTTGGACACTTGCAAACTAAGCCAAAGGAGAATTCTTCTGCATCACAGGCTGGAAAAGGTATAGTGCATCCTGCTTGTGCTCCTCCTCCTCAGTGACTGATGGAGATTCCTGAAATAATTGAAAAATGCCAGATTCATATTATCAGGTACCAGGACTTGAGGAGCAATAGTGTAAATAACCTTATTAAAAAAATGACAGACCATTATCCTTTTTTTTGCATTGAGCCCAAAGGACCTGTGCTGAGTCCTCCTCATTAGCTCAGCCAGCTGTCAGGGATGCTCTTGGTATGGCACTTCTCAAAACTTGGAAATAATATTTAGGAAGATAGAACTATGTATGTCCAGGTTTTCAGCCTGGCTGTGACAGCGTGGCAAAGTCTAGTCCTGATTCATGGGACTGTAATTCCTGCAAAGTTACGGTCCAGGCTTTGGAAAAAGCTGAGATTTTAAGATTTCAGGCTACAAACTTTCTCCAATTGTAAAGAATGACATCAACACCCTCTCACTGGAAATCATAGCTGAGCTACACAGCTTTACATTTCCAACCAGTTACACACTGAGCAATACTAGTGCAGGGATCCATAATTCCTGTAGCTACCTGGGGAGTGCATATCTGAGTGATTTCTTTGGTAAAGAACTGTGGTTTAAACTAATAGCTCACCAGCACTTCATGATGCTTTTCCTATAAATATATATATCTATAAAAAAATTGTCATCCATGAAATTCATACTTAGTGAATTCAAACTTTAAGAACTTTCAGTGCCTCAGGATGCACATAACTGGTGGTATTTTTAAAACCATTTAATTTCAGATGTACTGCCTGGGCACTTAATTCCCTTTGGAATTAATGGGATTTAGACTAATATCTCAATTATATGCTTTATGAATGCCAATTGGAATTTATCTTCTGTATTCAACATCTGAATCTCTGAAAACGTTCAAGAATTTGGTCAGATTTCTGTTAAGTTAATGACCAGGAAATTACATGAAATTTTATCGTATTTGCCATCTTTTGGACTTTAATATGCGTCACAAAGATACTGGACCATGACAAATTAGGAAATTCCTCTACTGACTAGTGGAATCAGAAAAAGGCATGAAACTGTTTATAATCCAGCATTTAACGAAATCTTTGTTCTGTGGCTGCACTTCTGGGTAAGACTGGCAGCATCTTTGGGTTGATAGAGCATACCTTACAGTGACCGCTGGGGCTGCCTGAGGGAGCTTTGACAGAAACTACCTTTTGTGGACAAAATCTTCCTGTTCTTGTGCACATTCTCTGACTTCAGTAAGGCAGAGGACTTAAGGACTCAGCAAACTCAGGCACCCTGCCCATACAGAGCTCACTGAACCCATTGCAGGATCTGATCTTGAAACCAGTAGCTGTGAACAAATACATAGAATCATAGAATGTCAAGGGGTTGGAATGAACCCTAAAGATCATTGGTCCCAACCCCCCTGCCATGGACAGGAACACCTTCCATTAGATCAGATTGCTCAAGGTCTTATCCAGCCTGCCTTGAACACTGCCAGGGTTGTGGCATCCACAGCCTCGCTGGGCAACCTGTTCCAGTGCCTCACCACCCTTACAGTAAAAAATTTCCTCCTAATATCTAACCTGAATTTCTCCTCTTTCAATTTGCACCCATTACTCCTTGTCCTATGACTACAGTTCCTGATAAAGAGTCCCTTGTTGGCTTCCCTGTCAGTTTTAGCTTTCTATTTGTATATTTCTGAATAATATCTTTAAGAGGATTGATTCATCTTTTCCCTGCTCTTACTGCTGTTTAGATGTTTCTGAAGATCATTTTGATATCTGGGGCACTTGGCATTCAACGCTGAAAAGTGGCTGCAAAGATCCAGCAATCACAGGTCAGTAATTTCTCAGTTTTAAAGCCCAATCTAGCAAAGACAAAAGCAATTTCTTGTTTTCAAGAAGTCACAGTGAAACCAGGAGGAGAATTCACATTGTGCAGAGCTGAACTTTTAAAAGGTGACAAGATCTTAAGTAGAATACAGAGGAACACACTGTATTCAGTGGAATACAGAGAGCAGCAACATTTCAAACTATCAAATGTAATTTTAAAAGTCATTTTAAAATTGCTTCAAGAAAAGTTTTAAATTCTTCTAAAATTCATAGAATCATAGAACCATAGAGTAATAAGGGTTGGAAGGGACCTTAAAGATCATCTAGTCCTAACCCCCTTTCCTGGGCAGGGACACATCCCACTAAACTGGGTTGCTCAAGGCCTTATCCAACCTGACCTTGAACACTGCCAGGGTTGAGGCATCCCCAGCCTCCCTGAGCAACCTGTTCCAGTGTTTAACCACCTTCACAGTAAAAATTTCTTCCTCATATCTAACCTAAATTTCCCCTCTTTCAATTTGTGCCCATTACTCCTTGTCCTGTCAAGTACAGTTCCTGATGAAGAGTCCCTCTCTGGCTTCCCTGTCAGCTCCCTTCAGATACTGAAAGGTGCTATGAGGTCTCCATGCAGTCTTCTCTTCTCCAGGCTGAATAGCCCCAACTTTCTCAGCCTATGTCAGCCCCCATCCCTCTCCTACAGTGTGATACAAAGGAAAAGCAGTGGCTTGTTAAATGCCACGTGACTGGTTCTGCAGACTCATGTTGTGTTCCTGACTCTGCCCCCAGGTTCTCACGGGAACATTTATGAGAGCAGCTTGCTGCGCCCCGGACAGTGCTCTCTTTCCCAGGGGAACCTGGCCATGTATTCCCCTCGGTGGCAGGGCAGCTCCTCGGAACTGGACAGTGGCAGGCAGCTCATGCGGAGGAGCCAGACGACAGCTGCCATTCCCGAGTGTCAGCTCCAGCCCGTGGTGTCTCGGGCGTGCAGTAACCCACACGCTGAAGTTGGCAGCAGGAGTTCAGACCTGTCCCACTCCACGTCAGAGCAGCACTTGACTTTAAGCAGTGTGGAGGACCTCAGTGAGCACGACTCGAACGCGGGTTGTTTGCAAAGCACAGCCAAGCCCTCCTACAGAAAAGAGCGGCCACCACCCCCTTACCCAGGCCCAGCAAAAACAAGCTCTGCGTTGCCACAGCGGTCGAGTGTTTCTTCAACGTTGCACTCTTTGTGGAGACTTCAGCGCCCAGAAAAAAGCTCGGGGCCAAGAGCAGCTGGAGGGCCACCAGCCAGAGCCCCTGACCAGGCCACCTCCAGGCAGGAGCAGCCAGCCCTGCACACGCAAGCAGGTCACAACTATTCCACAGCACCTCATAGCCAGAACAGTAAAAGTGTTTCAGAGGTGGACTGGAATGAGTGGCAAAGGGAGAGGTGGCAGATTTGGGAGCTGTTATCAGCCGATAACCCTGATGCCCTCCCAGAAACCCTTGTATGATCTGACTCTGTGGAACTGCCACTCATACCCATGCCTCCGTCTCATAGGAAAATGGTGACATTGGAAAACAGAGAGGGCTTGTTTGTTTTATGACAACTGAATTGGATATACCTTTTTAAAACTTTGTTCACTTTAATTTCTTAACAGCACTGTCAAGCAGTTAATTTACAAATACGGTATGTTCCTGTTTTTCAGCAAGCTTTTGAGAAAAAAACAAGGTGAAAACTTTAGTGTAATAACTCTGTATGCATACGCTGTGTATAAGATAAAACTGTGGCTTTGATGTTGCTAAAAATGTATTTATATATCTGCAGTTTTGATGATTGTATATTCTGTAATGGGTATTGTATGATAATCATGTTATGTTTTCATATGCAGGTGTCAATCAATCATGACTGCTTTTTTAAAAAATCACTGCACTTACATTACCGTGATATGCATTGGAATTCTATAGAAAGTGCACAAGCTGGTTTCTGTGCTTATATATATATATAAAAAAAGCTCTTAAAGGAGAAAGTTGTACTTCTTTTCACTGCCTATTGAAAAACACTAAAATAGAGTGGAACATGAAAAGCCATATATTTTATAAGGGTAGTAGTGAGCTTAGAGGGGAAAATACAAAATATTTTTTTCTTATACATATGTTTGCAAAAAACTTTAAAATTTGATACAAGACTGTAAAAGTATTTTTTTAGATTCTGGTAGGAAGCAGCTCAGAGAATCAACTAAGAATAACGTTGTGCCTAAACCAACTAAGTATGTAGTGCAAAGTCTGCCCTCCCATTCTAAAGGAAAACCAATGTTATATATGCAGGATATAATATATATATTTATAAATGTATGATTTTATGTATTGTTTTAAAACAATAAACTGGAATCCAAATTTTAGAAAACCAAACCTAATAAATTGAGATGCGTAACACTGAGAAGGAATATGGCTTTTCCTTTGAAATAACAAGGCTCCAGCATTAAGAAAGTTAGAGAAAGGAAAAAAACGCAGACAGACACATAAAAGGGAGTCAAGCAGAGTTTCAGAAATGAACATGACATTTGGAGAAGCTCACAACTGCGTTTCTATAAATATTGTGCCAAAGTCTGTGTCAGTCACACTTCCTCAGTAGCTGTATGTTGCACTGTGTTAAATGTTGCTGTTTTATACACGTTGTTTTTCAGTTGCAGAGCCGTTTGTGGGCAGCGGGTGGCAATGTACGGCAGCGTTCCAGAGAAATTCCTTCTTAGCACTCCATAAGGGAAAGTGTATCATATGGGAAGAATTTTATAAAACATGTTAGTCTTAATTTTAATGAGTTGAAGACTTATTCAGTGATGCTGTCTTTAAGTTCTATCTTGTGCCATAATGATGGAATAAAAAGCTAAATAAAGCAACGAGCATATTTTTTGCTCCTTTTTTTTTGAAGTGAGGTTTACGGGGTATTGATGTGTTTTTATTCCATTCTTGAGTGTGTCTATCAAAAACATCTAAAAGGCATAGGAGCTTAAGGAGCACCTTCAAATGCAAGTTAAATATACAAGATTCAAGGTTTTTCTTTAGTTTGAGGCTTAAAATCCATCAAATAAAGACTCCTTCCCTTCATATCTCCATTTCTCATTGTATCTCCATTTTCCAAGTAAAGTTATTAGATAAAAGCACCAAGCCAAGTAGAAAGGGGCAGGATTTGGCCTTTGACTGTTGTAGCTCTTTTTATGCACAATAAATATCATTCTCTTCTGGTAGTTGCAAGGCTTTTCCAAATACTATCATGATATGAGACTCGATAGGAAAAGGTTAGTGTGTGTCCCTTGTTGCTCTGTGTCAATTTATTCTGAAAAAAAAGGCAGTCCACCCCAAATTAAAATGGTTGTGGAATGTAAGGAAAGACAAAAATGAGCTCTTACAAACAATCTTCCCTGTTTGATCTTGTCTCAGTATTATGTCAGGCTTGATACAGATTTGCTACAGGGAATTAGCTCCCAAGTAGTCCTCAAAACCAGTCATACTGTAAGTCTTGCTGCAGAAGATACTGTATTCACTAGATATCCATCTCTTCATTTTAAACCTGTTTCTAAATACAAGAGCACCTGCACCTTTTTAGTGAAAGATGTCTGAGGATTACTCAGCCTCATGAAGAGATTGCCTTTTGCCGCTCCGTCTCCCTGTATGTACTTACATATATATGTGTATGACCATCTACATAGAGTTTATGCAACAAAAGACCAAAACAAAAGACAAGACAAAAGACAAGACCACTGCTGGAGGACAGCCTTGTGAGCACACATTTCAATAGATTGTTGTGTGGAAGAGAAGAGATACAGAACAAATTCCAATAAATTAAGGCAATACTTGGCCAGATTACATTTTTTCTGTCATTTTCATTTGAACAGGACACAGCAAAATTATCACAAGCAGGTTAAGAATGTAATTGTTAGTTGTACATCTTTCCAGGCTGAAATCAGTGACATAATATTTTATCTTTTTCTTTTTTTTTTTTTTTTTATATTTCACAAGAAAGGTAGCCATGAAAGCTTGTTTCTAGGTTTATGTTGGATAATAGATCTGTGTGGAATATCCCATTTTAGATCTGTGCAATGGTTTTCTTCATATGACACACATGCTCTTGTATAGCCATAAAACTCATTTTACAGGGAGAGTCCCTAGTGTGAGGGTATCAAAGCTTTTTCTCTGTTTCCCTTGGGAGGAGGATTCCTGTCTTAGCAAAGGGGTCATTGGCCTGTGCTCTAATGAAGAGTGTGATAGAGAAAGTCTCCTCTGGAGGTCTTGATGCCTCCCTCCCATCACTTCTTATCACACCACGCTGGTTCACACCTAGGATTGTAAATAAGCCACTTTCCCCTCCGGGGCTGAATTACCTCTCTCAGGAGGTGTCTCCCATGTGGGAGGAGGGGTGTGCTGCACTCACAGGTGAGCCCAGGAGAGATGGGATGTGGGTGCTCCAAGGACAGGGTGCCCGCGAGTTGCCCCTGGGGCAGGGCTTGCGCCTCTGCTGCAGAAACAAAAAAATGCAAGGATTCAGTACAGCTCTAGGTACAAGCCAGATGTGGTGAGGAACCTGTCAGCCACGGGAAAAAGAAAAGCACAGACTTTAAAATACTACTTTAAAGATTACTGTTGCTGCTGTCTTTTAAAATGAGATGTAGCTGCACTGTTGAGTCGTGCATTCTAAGACCATGCTCCTCAGCTGAAGGGTCAGTTGCACCTTCTCCTTTTTCCCCAGCTCCCTATCTCATCCCTTAGACCAGCTCGTGGAGCTTGTGGAGTGGTGGGAGGAATCCCGGGGTTTGTTGGTCTGGCTGAAACTTCTCCTGAGCAAGGAACACAAATTTCAGGTGGCTTAGTGGCTCTCACAAATGGTGGGCACAGGGCAGGAGGATGGACAGGGTCAGAGATGGGGAGAGGAGGAGGGTGGGACTGGTTCCTCTGTCAGACTCTTGAGCAACCTCAGGGCTTGCTGCTTCAACCTGCAGGCAAGAGCCCAGCCAAGGACCTGAGAGTGGCTCTGAGCTACAAACCTGAGCCAATCCAGCTGCTGCCTTGGGCACATGAAATCTCAAGCACTCTGCTGTCTACATTGGGAGCCCAGGCTGCCACCATGGCATAGATTAATGCCACTCAGAACTTCTCTGCTGTTGAAATGATGTGATTCAGTGGACTGGAGTTTGTGGTTGTATGGTGTGGGGAGGGAGGTGTTTCCTAGTTTTTTACTAGGAAAATGGTTTTGTTGTTTCACAGAAAGTGGTCGAGGTCAGAAATCTCAATTCCAGCCTTTCTGGAGCATCAACTTGCCTTGCATTGCTGATCTGGCAGAGGATCAGGGACTTCTTTCTCCTCTAGGAAACACGCAGGATGTCTGAGCTTCACCTTGCTTCTTCTCTCTGTCTCTCTCTTTCCCTCCCTTCTTTTTGCATTAATTAAAAAAAAAGAAAATAGTGGCTCCATTGTGCAATACTTAACCTCACAGAGCTGCAAAGCAGTGGAAATGGTTCTCAGTTGAATTAAAGAGTATTTTGACATCAGTAAGTCTTTTTACATCATCACTGGGAACTGCAAAGCACTGCTGTGCTACAGTTGCTATCGGGGAAAGTATCTGCAACCAGACAGTGCTGCAGACACCACAGAGCTATTCCAGGCATGCATAAAATGCACTGTCTCTGAGAATAGCATTAATCTAATTTTTTTCTGAAGTGCAAAGCACCTCAAAAAGTGGTATCTGCATCTGGAAAAGTTACTCACAGGCAGCATTTTTATTCAGTGGAAAGAGATGGGTATTTCTGTGCCTCCTTGGTACAGCATATGTGTGTCTTTCTTTGAAGGACAGTCCCTTTTGAAGGGCTGGTCACTGGAAGGGCCTGTTTCTTCTTTTCCCTGCTATATAAAGAGAGCCTAAGTAAGTCACCCAAATATGGTAGCCCTCCATGTTTGGTGGAATGAATCCCACCCTGAGGGTCTAGTAAAACAGAAAATGGATGGTGAATGATCAACACAGGTTTCCAGCTCCTAGGAAAAGCAAAACTTTTCCAGAGGCCTCAACATTGTTGTGTTATTCCCTGGGTTCCAGGTGAACCTGGGACTAGTGGGGCTGGCAGAGTGAGTGTTGCTCCTGGGGGCTTCAGGAGATGGCACAGTCAGCTCTGAGAGAAATACAAGCTTTTTGCAAAGTGAGGGAGAGACACTGCCTGGTCTGGAATTCTGATTTTTTGGTGGTTGTTTGACTGATTGGTTTGTCTGTTTTTAAATTGGATTTCTTTATTCACTGAAAACTGTTTCCAGATGATGTGGAAGTGTTCACGAACAGGACTGTGATTTAATTAATTTTTTTCAGTGGCTTAAAAAATGAATATAGGATTTATGAAAGCAACCTAATGTGGGCATTTTATATATATAGCAGAGAGGGGGCTTGTATTGATTCCCAAGTGGCACTGGCAAATGGAGACAGGCAGATAAAATCTTCCTTTTGAAAGATGGGTGTTAATCCTCTTTCTTCTGCTTCTGAGAAAGTAAATGTCTTTGCCACTGGAGTTTTAGGGTCAAAGAGAGAAGAGAGTAGGAGGGAGGGAGCAGGAAAGAGGATCTACCTCTCTCTTAAATCGCAGTTGGGAGGGGTAAAAGTGTGTGCAGGTGAGAGCAGTATCTCCAGCTGGGTGGTTGTCACTCTCTGGGTGAGGACTTCAGCCCCAGTCTCTGAACGCTCTTCTAATGATTATTCAGACTTTTAAATAAAGAGAATAACTTTTAACAGTGTCTCATTTGAACAAAGAGGACACAAATAGACATTTCAGTTACCATTTCCTTTTGCTGGTTTCATTCTATTCTATTTCCCTTTGTCTAATTCCAACCATAGCTATGGGCTTTAATTAAAAAAAAAAAAAATTAAAACAGGCCTGGAAAAAAAAAAAANTATAAAAAGGGACAGAAAAAAAAAAAAAAAACCTGCTCCTTTTGTGTGCAAAAAAAAAAAATCCGATATGGGAAAAAGATCTGAAAATATCTTGCCCCATCCTACCAAACAACGAGCAGCCCCTTCCTCTTTCCTGTGCACATGCTGGGGGCACTGGACGCTGCTCTCCAGGAAGGATGGAGTCTGGGCAGCAGACGGGTGTTCAGCCATGGGGCCTCGTGCCCCCACGAGAATGAGGAGAGGAGGGGAAGCATAGAGGTGCCCAGGGCCACGCAGGCACTGGGCAAGGTACTGACCCCAGCCCAGCAGATGAGGCACTCCTTGCAGTCAGGGCCATCCCCAGCTCTGGCCAGATGGAACTCTGCCAAGCTGAACCACCTCTGCCCAGACCAGCCAGGTTATGGACACAGAAACCACAGCTTCCAACTGAGAATCACTGATAGACGGCTCCCTGCTCCAGTGCTTTGCCTCCCTGGTCAGGAAGGAAGATTTAATAGCGACATCTTAAGAGAAATCCAGATTTTGTCTGCTTTGAAAAAGGACTACTGATCAACCAAGGCATCCCTTACAGTATAGAAACTCTTAAATCATTATGAGAAAAGACCACCTAAGCTCTGATTATAATCTTCAAAGAGGTGTATTAGAGACACCATTCAAAAATAAAGGAAGGAAAGAATGAAAAAAGAGAGAGAAGAAAGAGAGAGAGAAAGAGAGAGAGAAAGAGAGAGAGAAAGAGAGAGAGAAAGAGAGAGAGAAAGAGAGAGAGAAAGAGAGAGAGAAAGAGAGAGAGAAAGAGAGAGAGAAAGAGAGAGAGAAAGAGAGAGAGAAAGAGAGAGAGAAAGAGAGAGAGAAAGAGAGAGAGAAAGAGAGAGAGAAAGAGAGAGAGAAAGAGAGAGAGAAAGAGAGAGAGAAAGAGAGAGAGAAAGAGAGAGAGAAAGAGAGAGAGAAAGAGAGAGAGAAAGAGAGAGAGAAAGAGAGAGAGAAAGAGAGAGAGAAAGAGAGAGAGAAAGAGAGAGAGAAAGAGAGAGAGAAAGAGAGAAAGAAAGAAAGAAAGAAAAAGAAAGAAAGAAGGAAAGAAGGAGAGAGAGTTCGGACTGAAAAGCACTTTATCATGCAGAAAATAACAAATGCACACGGTAACCTGCCAAGCAGGGTTACTGAAGTAAAAACACACCATTCACTTGAGGACAAGAATTGTATGATCACTTTGGGGAGATGGAGTGTTGAATATGGAAGCAGCATCTGGCTTTTCTCCTAAAAAAAGGCTTAAAAGGGTGAAATGCTGAACAAACTCTTCCTTTCACCCACAGGCTATTTCTGGAGCTCCCAACAGCAGCTAAAGTTTACCAGCTGAGCTTTTGCCCAGAGTGGTATCGACATTGTGTAGTTGTGGCCTTAGTTCTGACTGCAGGGAGAGCTGGAGCCCTGAAAGAGCTCAGAGTTGCAAGAAGGCTCTTCTGAAATATTCCTAAAAAAACCCCAAAAAGCTCTGGCTCCAGTATTATGAGCCACTTTTCAGTCAGTGAAAAAAGGAGTAAAACTGAAAGAAAAAAAGAGAGCTCTGGAGTAGCAGCCTCATCCTACTGGTGCTGTCTGTGGGTGATGATTATTTTGGAGGAACCTATCGCTGCTAACTCTGACAGTGACAACCAATTGGTAGGACCCGGGGAGCTGGGAGGCTCCCCTGTCAAAGGAACAACAAAACTAATTTAAAAAATAAGGAAAGAAAGAGGGAGGGAGAGAGAGAAAGTTTGCAATGCAAAGTGAATGCTATTTTCCCAAGTCTGCCACTGACAGGCAAGTTTCTGAATCTTCAAGTTTTCCCATCCTTGAAGAGTCAAGATTTGTAGTTGGAAACATTCAGAATTCATGTGTTGGAGCAGGGCAAGGGCCAGAGAAGCCAGCAGGTGTGATAAGGCCCTGCTATCTTGTGTGTCTTGTCCTCCATGCCACTGTAAGTCATTCTGTCTGGTCCTGGTGCTAGCGAGAAGATGAGTGTGAGAATATGTGTGAGTTTTGAGCTTTGCTGCAATGGCATTGCTGCACAATGCTGGGACAGAGTCACACTGCCTTTTGTTCTGCTTTTCTTCTGCTTTTAGGGCTCCTTTATTCAGCCTTGTGCACTAGCCAAGACTGAAGAAGTGACTTTCAATATGTCCCTCCTGTCATCTGGTGATTTGAACAATACTCCTGGGATATACCAGGCACTTTTAAACACTGAGTATCTAGCATCTAGTTCTCCCATTCCACTGGTTAGTGAGAGGGACCTAGGGCAGTGCAGCAGCTGCAGAGCACTCAGTGGACCACACACAACTTTCAGGTCACACCTTCCTCAAGCCTCTCCCATTTTTTTTTATCCCGCCACCTGGGATGCTCAGCCTGGACCATGCCGGGCCAGGGCCCGTGCTGCAGACTGTGTCTGCCCGGGGAGTTCTGGAGCATGGGGGCTGCAGGGCTGTGCTGTTGGTAATGGTTTTGTTACAGCTGCAGTGGCTGTCAGGGTTGGTGTTTGTGCCTGCATGGGGCTTGGAGGTCAGGGCAGCAGAAGTCTATACTATGCAGAGCCTGGCTGCTGGACTGAGTTCTGTGGGGTGGGGAGGTGATGTGTGCATCTCTCCCACAGCCCATGACAGCTGAGGTTAGCTGAGAAGCTGGTGCCTTTCCCCAAGGACAGGGAAGCACACCTGAAAATGGTGCTGCCCAGTACTCGGGATCTATGTGGAAGTTTCTGTGCCCTGGGACCCTTGGGCAGTTGCTCATCACTGAAGATTAAATTGCCTGAGCTGTTTTGGCTTGTGTTGCACTGAGACTCCAATGTCCCAAGGGCTGGAGCATGTGGGTATGGCCCACGGTGTCTTAAGACACAGGGAGCTTGGGAGAGCTTCATGTGCCCTGTGCCAACACCATATTTTGTGCTAGGAGTAAATAGAAAGCCTCATACTCTGAGGCAGCCCTTTGGACACCTTCAGACTCACCTTCAGACACCAAAGGAGAGTTTTCCCTGAGAGCCAGACAAGCTGATCCAGGAGCCTTGGGAAAGCAGCAGTGTTACTGCTGCAAATGAGCCCTTGCTAGCTGGTGCCAGAAACTTCTGTTTCACTCCTCTTGCAGAATAATGGGAAAGTGCCAAGGGGAGGGGCTGAAAAGAAATTAAGGATTCCAGAGAAACCTCTCTTTTGGTAGGGGAAATTCATCACTCCTGCCCCTGCCCACACGGAGACATCCAACTGTCAGTGCAGGTAAGCCCTGAGAAATGGAGTTTCTCTCACTTCCTCCTGGGATGGGGCGGGGCAGAGTTCAGCTCCCTGCTACAAGAGCTATGCCTGTGGTGTGTGTCTTGTTTGTGGTTGTTCTGGGGGCCTTGGTTTTATTTAGTATTTCTCTGCTCTGCCCCGTGGTCCCACTGATCTTCATATGCACATGGACTCTAGGATCTGCCTTGTGTATGAAAGAGGGAGCAGGAGCCTGCACTCCCCTGTGAGGAGAGCTGTCCAGAAGATTTTTGGTTTAATATTCATACCAGCCTCAGGCAATTTTCTACTCTGTGTTTTAAGGGAGTGGGCAGGGAGAACATGTAGTTGTTGTTTCCTCTGGTATCAAGGGATTAGCTTAAGCCCATGGATAAGGAGCATGAGGGATGCAGATGGCAGTGGAAGAATAAAAGTAACCATAGGAGTACTGGGAAGACAGAAAGCCTCATCGTCCCTTTTAATGGAAAAGACTTTTTAAAAAATCTTCCATGACCATTTTTCCTTCAAGCAAGTGAGCAATACCCCATTTCAATTCTGATCAGTCCCCACCCAGTGGATTGGGACAGAACTGAGTGCAGTATAAGGCAAGGAAATAAATTTGGGCACCAAATAAAGTAAAACCATGACATTAAGGTTTGTATGCCATGTTCTGCTATACCAAAGCTCATATCACAACGGTAAAATGTGGATAACTTCTGTCTAATTCCTGACATTTGCCACAACATGCACAGTAAACCACTGTGAACCCCTCAAAACTAAGAGAAACAGGATAATATCAGAGTTTCCGGGTCATGATTTGTATTTACAACTTAATAACAAGTACCATCCTCCCTCTTATTTTTTTTTTCCTTTTTTTTTTAATACGTAGTGTTTCTGTAAACTTGTCTAGGCACAGCAAGGAGGGCATTTCTCTGCAGTGCTGCATATTAGAAAAGGGTAGCAAACACTTCTGCGTGTCCATTGTAGGGCTAGGTTTGGACTCCAGGTCAAAAGCCAAAAGCTGACTCAGGCTGACCCTCAGGTTTACATTTACCTCTGAAAAAACCTTAAGAGTTTTCTTAGATGGGAGGGAGAGAGAAAAATAAAACATGAACCACAGTCATGGTGCTTTTGCCACTCGGTGCATATCCACTTTGCATCTTTGTAGGCAGTTTGGTGGATTTGTCAGTCTCCTTAACTGCTGTGGAGACAGCCCTCACTTGCAGCAAGCACCCCTCCACCCTCACTGCTACTGTGGGGAGCACACCCAGCCTCCACCATTAGTGTCAGCTGTGCACAGCCCTGTGTGGCTGCAGCAGGAGCAGTGCTGACCCTTCCACAGGGCCCTGGGACTCGTTGCTATCTCCACACCCTGGGGCTCCATCTCTCCGTGGCTCCGATACCCTTCTATAGCACATCCCTCACTGCCTGGAAGTTTTGTGCAGGACAAGACTCTGTGCGAGGAGGTAGGTGGGCAGGGCAGGAGCCCCCAGATTTTTGCATCCTTGTCTCAGCTGCAGGCAGGATCTCAGAGTGGCCATGCATCCAGCTCTCACTGCCAACCCACAGGCTTTGCTGTGTGACCCCGTCAGATCCAGTGATTAGAGAAGCCTTTGCAGAGCAGGGGTGAGATTATACTGTAAGGATTAGCATCTTGCACTCAGAACTTCTTATGCTTGTTTCCAATCCCCCAGCAGGGAATGTTGTTTATTTGGCAGGCCTATGCAAACACACTAGCAGGGCAACTGGAGCAGACCTTTCTGCTCAGAAAGTTTATGCTCACTGCACAATTGTGTTAATGTAATATTGGCATCAACAAGAACTGTGCTGAATACCTTAATTCTTCCACCCAGCAAACAGGCTGCTGGGTTGAGTTCCTCAAGGCTGGAGCCAAAACCCTGCCAACCTTGTCCCCTGTGAGTGTTCACTGTAGATGTTCAGTGAGGAGGGAGACAGGAAAATAAGGCTTTTATTAAAATACATCCATACAGACCTTTCCTTTCAGCTTTATAATTTTATTGAGTAAACTAAGATACAAGTCACACAGCAAGGCCAGCTGAAAACTCAAATATCTGTTGCATGTCAGAGACTGTGGACCTTTACTTTAAAGCATGACAGTTTTGGACCATGTTCCCGCAAAGGGATTAACCAGAGAAAGACTCTCATTGCCCAGCTCTCTCTGCCAGTCTGAGTGCTAAGCCACCTTTCATGTTTCCTGAACATTATACTCTTGTAGATACAGCAGAACAGAAATTAGCTGTGTTTGTGGGATCTTTTCTAGGGGCATTAAGTTCTGTTTCAGTTTCTCCACTTCTTGTCACATGTTTAACACCAAGACCACTCTGGAGTGAACACTGAATGGTTGGGCTGCCAAAGAAAGTCTGTTTGGGGATTCATGTTAACAGGATGGCACTGCAAGCCAGAATTGACTCATGTCATACTGACCATTTCACTTGACTGAATGCAAGAACTGTCATCTGGAGAACTGAGATTTCAGCGGTCAGAAGACCAAGTATAAAGCCAGAGTGTGTGCTGTGACAGAAACAGTAGCAAGACCTTTGTGTGTTTTTCAGGTGGTGTCTGAAGTGCTTGATGGCATTATAAGCACAATGTCCCAAGAAATGTCCTCATGGCTCACATTTAAGGTAATCTGTGCCCATTAGAATGACTTTTCTTTATTTTAGGCATCTGTTCCTGGATATTGTAGGGGGCATATAAGGACATTGCACAAATTATCACAAGACAAATCCTTGCACTGCCCCAGGGAGGCTGGGGTGCTTTCCCAGTGTTTTGGAAGAGCAACTGGGGAAAAGCAACACTCTAGCCCTCCTTTCAGCTCTTCTTTCATCCCAAGCACAAGGTGGGCGACATCCTAATTCCTGTTCTCAGAGGCAGGAGGAATCCTAAGATGTTTCTCAGTATTTACCTCAGTATTGCATGATAGATGCTCAGCAAAGTGAATGAGATCAGCTCAGATAACCATCCTGTGATGTGATGTAGGAGTTTAGAACGGACATCTTATACCACAAACTTTCAGGTAGCATGAAATAAAAATTCACAAAGTCCCCTTTCAGAACTTTTGTTAACTGACATTACTGCCCTAGCTACCCAAAATGTTTGGGTTTTACCTTATCTTTCTTTCAAGACAAACCTTTCTATAAGCAAAGGTCCCATCTTTGGTAGCATCCCAACTGTGCTGCTATCCCTAATTGTGCTGTGGTGTCTTGGGCATCACCTGGGACAGCTGAATTGCACACCAGCAACTTGTTCTCTCAAAGTCTGGGAAGGCCACCATATCCAGAGCACTGGGACGATGGAAGCATCCACGCAGGACACACAGGTCCCCAAATCTCTCCTTTTGGAAGCTCTGTCTGGAAAAGAAGATTGGGTTGCTATTCTTCATTAGTGGTTCCTGAGGCCTCCACTATCATGGAAGACAAGAGCACATATGGAGAACATGTGGTAGAGCAGGAGGTTCAGCTTCAACCTTGCTGATCCCATCACCTTCTGTCTTAGCCAAGTAGGGTGTTATCCTGCATGTTTTGCAATGTAAAACATCAGGGTGAGTATTCCAAAGCAGCTCATTACCATGTCAGGAAGCCCTAGGATTTTAAAGAGGATGATGAGCTATGGCTTTCAGTCAGGCTGTAATTTCATCCAGGTTATGTACTGGCCAGCAAAAACCCCATCAAAAGGAATAAAGCCTTGAAAGCTTTTGAGCAGTCTGCTAGTACTGCTAAGAGAGAATGCAGCAGAACATGTGAATATTAATCACAGCTAGATTTCATCAGGGTTAAAGGAAGGAAAAGAGATTGCCAGTAAGCTGCTCAAATCCTGGCATTTTCAAGGGATGGTCCTCAGTAATGTTAACTCTTCTGAGCACATGGAGGTACGAACAGATCTAAACAGTTCTTTGGTAACACCTGAAGTCTGGCTAGGCAAAGCATGGCCTTTGTTGCTTCAGCTTTGCCTTGGAGGCAAGAAGCTGTGCAAGCAGGAGTTTTAGGACTTCAACTTGCAGGTCATTAGTTGCCTTGCACATGTGGAAGTCTCCACCCAGAGTGGCTGGGATCTGTCCACACACAGTTACTGTGAGGTTGTGATGGTGACGTGACACACAGTCACACCATGCTGGTTTCGCTACAGTGAAAAGGGAGAGTCCAATGGACAAGGAATACAACTTGACCTTGAGGGACAAGTCACAGCTTCAGGTCTCTCACTTTGTGCAGACCTGTGAGAGGGAGTGGGGCCTTGGTCCTTCATGGATGGTGCCTGAGATACAGCCTAAGCTTTGTCTCTCACAGGCTGACTGGGAGCTAAGTGCTAAATTGTTATTGGCTGTATGAGAGGACAGTGTGGAGCTGGGTGAGAAATGCACTGTCCTGTTCCAGCCAGGAACAGCTGAGCTTGGTGAGGACTGAAAGGAGAGCAGAGGGCACTCTCACAGCACAGTTCAGTGGGAAGGACCTCCAAGACCATTGGGTCTGAACCCCTGCCCAAAGCAGGGCCAGCTTCCCAGAGCAGCTTGCTGTGAATCTCATCAAGTTTTTAGATAGGGATGTCAAAACTTCTCTGGGCAACCTGTTCCATCAACTGTCATGATGTTTTTGCCTTGTATTTTGTCAGGACTTTCCTTGCTGCAGCTTGTGATCATTTTCATCTTGTTACTGTGCATCTATGAGAAGAATCCTGGTCTGTGGAAGTGTCTGTATTTCTGCAGTGCCAGGGAACAGAGAGGAATCACAGCTGTGTATTCAAGCCCTGGCTGCACGGTGTTGAGGCTGGGGAAATGCCACCTCCTGAAGGGGTCCTGCTACTGCATAGAAGAACCACTGCAAAAATGAAGGTAGGTACAAGCCTCAGCAATTCTACGAGCCTTCACTGCATATTCAGGTCTTTGTGACTGTGTGAGTAAAAACGACCACTCTTCCTTCTCTTTTAGTTGCTAATACCAATCCTCATACTGCATTGACTGTATGTATATACACTCTTTTTTTTTCTCTGCAGTAGTTACCTGTGCCTTGTGACCATCTAGAACCCCAAGGATCTGAGGCGATCATCACACTGTGGTCATGGGCCACTGAGATCACAAGAGAAATCTCCTTGCTCAGCTGTTGTTCCTCTTTCTTAAGGTCTTCTTTAACTCAAGACTTTTTCAACATAGCTTTATTAATACTTGTCCCTAAGAAGCTATTTTTTAATAGTGGCTTTCTACGCCTCATGAAAGAGGAGATACTTCCAGAAGACATCATTAGGGATACTTGGGGTGTACCCAGATTATGAAATGGAGAACTGGAAAAAAACCTCACTCTTGTAGACAGAGCACAGCTGTGTGTGGAAATACTAGATCAGATCCAGCTGGTATACTGGTATACTGCCAGGCACAATGTCAGAAGATTTGCCTTTTTAATCAGTTGATTAAAATCTACTGTGTTCACACAGTACTGTGATGGGATAACTATACCACTACTAGTTTAACAGCCAGCTACAGCAGTTTGGAGATTTTTGTATTGCACACCATTTTGTGCCTTGGGCATACCTATCCTTAACCTACTTGGACAAATTACCGTTTTAATTTTTTTCAGAGCCTATCCCTATCACAGGAATCCTTGCTTGCCCACTTTCATCCCACGAACTTTTTCTTTCCACAGAGTTTCTGGGACTCCCACCCAGAAACTGGCTATCAGTGCTTAAGATCCTGCAGGAACTGAAGGCCTTCTGTATTGTGTTTTCCGGCTTAATCTGTCTCGGCTAAAGGATAATCCAGTGACTTTTTGCTGCCCTGACTGACAGTGGCACATGTGTTCATGACAGGGAGTCCCAGCACCCCTCACTGATGTAGCCAGACATAGGAATGGTAACAAATGCTTTGTTGACGAAGTCCAGTCCTTCCAGGAGATCCCTCATTTCAGTACCGAGTTGCACAGAACTCGCTGCTGGGCAAGCGGTTAAGTCCTTTGCTCTACTAACTTTGTGTAAACTCCCTCCTCTTGGGACTGGTGTTATAGGAAATTGCGTCCCCAGAAGCTTTCACATTGCTTAGCTTGGAGCTGTCCTTTGGGGCCATCCTGTGCTCAGCACACTGAAGTAAGGATGGTGAGTTGGAAGGTAAGGGTTTTGTCTGAGTCAGGATCTACAGTACATGCATGTGTCACTGCTGTGAGGGACAGGAATGGAATATGAATATTTTTTCTACTCAGGGACCAGAGAGGAAAAGGGCTGGTTTCCCTGCTATCCATCTGCCTCTAGAACTGCTCTCCTCTGAGCCCATTTTAAGAAATCCCACCCAGAGAGTCTATATTTTCTTTCTTACTCTCTAAAGCAATGTACTGGATTGACTTGGCAAGATCAGTAACACTCTCAGACTCAGGATATTAGTTGCAGGTTTATTTTCTGGAACTGTATAAAAAGTTCTTGTTAAAGATATTAACTATGAATGGCTCTTCATTAGGACCAAAAAATATTTTATTTACTAGATGGAAAAAACTATTCTGACTCAAGAGATAAATGCTTTTATGGAGTGCTGCTTTTGTATAGGCAAGCCTGGAGGGATGGGCTGACAGATTCTTTTTAATCCCCTTGGAAACGGGGCTGGAGAGAGGGATTATTTCCTTCAAGGAAAAATGCAGATTTGGCATCCTAAAACTATGTGTCTGAACTTGCTGGGTAGTGTTCATTCCGTTGTTTTATGCTAGATGAATAGAAAGGAGTCAGGCATCTCTGTAATTTGCTCAATAGCCAGTCCAGCAGGAATGTGGAAGACCAAGTTTTGACAACTTTCTCTTCCTGAGCAGGAGTTTCAACTCCTTCCCCTCCTCCTCCCATCCCAGTTTTTTTGAGAATGGGTTATGAAATGCAAGGCTAAAGGGTATTTGCAGGCAGATCTTCCTCAGGGTGACCTGGTAGTGCTATGCCATCCATTATTAATGTCCAGATATTGGAAAAAGAGTAGGCAACAGGACATGCACTGAGAGGTGAGACATGCTGGGAGTGTGAGACATAATCCAATTCCTCCTCCAGGCAGTAGCCCAGTATTTTCCACAAAGCTCTGTGGTGCAAACAAGAGAGTGAGGGAATTGTGTCCAGGCAACCCTTATCACTTAAAGAACAAGGCATGTAGAAGTCATATGATAAAAATTAAATAACCTTACAAAGAGAATGAGATTTAACCTAAATTTTCCATGCCTCAGGTAGAAGTCCTGACCATTTGACTGAAGGAGTGTGTATTTGGGGGCACAGCAGCACTGACTGAAATTTTTGATTTAGGTCCTGACAAGTGTTTGCTTATTTGGAATGAAATGTGGGATTACTCCCAAGAAAACAAAACCAAAATTTTCAGTGATATGCTTTTTATTTTGGCCTAAAGGCCACCTCTTAAACTGGAAATAACCGTTCCAGGGCACATGATGCTGCCTAGCAGCAAAGTGCTTGTTCAGATGCAAGATGGATAAAAACAATAGTGTGGTCCTTCAGGCTGCTGTGCCAGGGTTGCCCAGGTGTCTTCAGGAGGACAGAGATGCTGGTTATGGCTTGCACAAGAAATAATTTCTTGCAAGTAAAGAAAAATTATCTTCTCTCTCTTTCTTTTTCTTATCTCAGATGTTTTGGACCATGCTGAGTTCTTGGTCCTAGAGGCATAGCCATCCAGTGAATTCTGAATTAGTCCCTTGCTAAGTAATCTGAAAGAACTCAAGAAAGCAGAAAAGCATGACTCTAGGCAGAGTAAGAGCTTGTAGTCCTTGTATTCCATGGTCCCTTACTGCACACAACAATTCAAAATATACATCATTTACTTTGTATGTTTGGCTTACTGCACTCATTTTGGTGTCTGAAGGTTTATACACATTATGTAAGAAATCTCAGAGGGCAATGAAATGTTTTGCTTCTTTGGAGTGGAAACAACTGAAATCCCTCTAGGATTTTTGGAACAAGACCACGTGAAACACTAGGCTATTATATGCAAAGCTGGCCATGTAAATTTGTGCTGAAAACTGGGACTTTCTTCCAGGTGTGTCTTTAACCTGTTTTTCTACTGTAACATTAAAATCTAGCCTTCACAAGCAGCAGAGCAATGGTTAAGGAATTTTTATTTACTGAAAACATACAAGACACTACGTTCAGTCCTTGCAGTGAACTTCTCTGACTTCAGAGTTGGCTGTGAGCACTAGTGTGAACGCAGATGAGAGCACCTGCAGGTATAAGGAAATGATATTAAATTATTAAACTATACAATTAAATTGTTAGTGGTCCTTGAAAATAGATAGTTTATACAATGAAACTTTAGCAGAAAAAAACCCTAGTCTATCAAGAGGAGGAAACAACTGGTATTTGCAAGAGAGAAGTTTCCAAATATGATTAATGCAATTGTAGTCTACAGTATATGATTGTAGGTCAGTAAAAGTTGGGGTTGGAATGAAGGAATAACCAAAGTGTCAGTTCTTTAACCTGGGGAGCTTCTATCTTATCCTGTAGCTTTTTCAGCTGATTTAAATATTACTGTGCCAGTTTTAAAGCCCTTGGAGACAGGTGTGTGTGCATTTCTGGAAGCCCTACTTAACAACCTTTGTATTGTCAAGGATGAAAGTTCAATTTAAATTACTACCTCAGACACTATCTGTAGGAAATGAATATTAAAAATGTCAAAATGTCTCTTTTACAACTGGGAGCTTTGCCTTGGTAGTCAGCCTGAGCATCTGCACTTTCCTTACCTCCATGCAGTGCAGCACATGCACCACTCAACCCTCTTCTTGCCACAAGAGCAAAGCTTCAAATGTGCTCATATGAAACCTGCCTGGACACACGCACATACTCTCAATCATCACAAAAACCCTGCTGCTTTGCACCTGGAAACATCCATTTCAGGTCTCTAGCTAAGTGAAAGGAGTGGAGACTGCCCTAGAGCCCATTGCCCTTGCCTGTCCAGGGACCTGTGTTAGCTCAGAGCACTGGTGAACAGTGTCTGTCAGCCAGGAGATTTAATGCTCCTGCTCTTCTGATCACCTTCTGCTCTGGGTTTCTGGCTCAGGAAAGCCTTTTTTTCTCAGTTCTTGCTGAAGATGATGCCTTCAGTGGCTACCTAGAAACAGACACTAGACAGGAATAAGGGAATAAAGGTAGATATTTATTTGAAAGGCCTTCAAAGGTACACCCTGGTGAGTCAAGGCTACATTCGAAATGGACCCCAAGATGGACGACAAGTCACGAGTTCTTCACCCTTTTATAGGTTTGGTTCATTTGCATATCAGTATAAATTCGCCTATTAAAACTTTAGCTAATGATGTAATTTCTTCAATTTCTCCACCTCTATAGCCTCTCCACCTTTTGGGCCTGGGACAGTCTGAGTGTCCTTGAATAACAAGCTCAGAGAAGCTTTGTTGTGTCTATCTGGCATAAGAGAACAGCAGCTAACAAGCTACAAGAAACTTCGGAGTTACACACTAGGCAATATAGGATTTGAAAAATATAAAAGTTAAATCCTAAGGCATCAAAGGCACAGCTAACTAGACTGAACACTCTCTGTTTTGGCTTGTGAGACACGACCCTTAACCAGCTCATGTATATTTTACACTGCATTTCACGTAACATTTTTTTATGATTCAGTTATGCTTTCCAGTGACTATATAGGTACAATACAAAATGTATGGAATTACTTTAAAGGGATGTATTAGTTTCTCTTGTTATACTGTGAGACTACTCTCACAGTCAGGATTAGATCCTTTCTTCCACAAAGACTTCAAACTTTTCTAATGTTCCGTTTATTTTTTCCTCTCTTAAGTTGTTAAGTATAGTCTGCAAGAGTTTGCTCTTCTGGAAGATAAGCACAGGAATAATCCAACTTTCCTCTCTTTAGTAATTGACTGGATTTCTAAACTTAAGTGACTGGAAATGTCCTAGCAAAAGACTATTTGTTCAATGAACCGGGAAAACACTTTGAACTTCAGGAATACATGCATTTAGGGAAGGATTGATTAATGTACTTTAGATCCTTGGAAACAGCTGAGGTTCTCAGAGAAAAGACACCCTGAAGGTGTGCTTGACCACTGCATAAATTTTCCTTTTATGAGGACTGACATTATGGAGGGTTATAAGGACTGACATTATGGAGGGTTATAGGAAAAGAAAAGGGAAAAAAAAAAGGCCTGCCTACCTGGGTGCTTTGATGAAGTGGAAGGTGTCCACAACAGAAGACAAACTCTACCATATATCTCTGAACCAATTTCATGAGGTACTGTCAGTTTTCTTGCCTTTTGCAAGATGAGGTTTATGCAGCTTTTAAACTGACAAAAATCACATTAACTATGGGTTTTAAAGGTAACAAGAAAAGAAGTTTTTGTTGTTTTGTGTAATAATAATAATAATAATAATAATAATAAATTGAAAACAAAGTTTTCGAGATGCTCTGTCAGTTTTTTTTTCCTGTGAAGCAATCTGTGCTCCAATAACTGATTTCAAGGAAAAAAAAATAAAATCACGCTCAACAGTGGGAATACTGATGCAAGTCCCTGTTTGTTATGGCTCTAATAAATTTTTTTTTCGGTGCTCCCAGACCTTTCATATTTCTTGACTGCTGGCTGTTTAGTGATAGAGGAATTCTTCAGCTGTATAAAACAAAAATGCACATCCCCATCTCTCCCTATAAACCTTGTGGTTCTTTATCAAGATGAAGGAACAGGACTCTCTAGTGAAAACCTGCCTGTAGTACTTTCTCCAGCTCTGGGGCCCTGACATAAGAAGGATGTGGACCAGTTGGACCAAGTCCAGGCATGGGCTATGAAGATGGTAGGAGAGCTGGAGCACCTCTCCTGTGAGGACAGGCTGCGAGTTGAGACTGTTCTGCCTGGAGAAGTCTCTGGGATGACCCTATAGCACCCTCCAATACCTGAAGTGGACCTATGAGAAGCTGGATGTGGACTTGTGACCAGGGCATGTAGAGGTCAGACAATGGCAGAATGGTTTAAAGTGAAAGAGAGTAGATTTAGACTAAATATAAGGAAGAATTTGTTTACAAGGAAGGTGATGAGGCACTGGAAAAGGTTGCCCAGAGCAGTTGTGGATTCCCCATCCCTGTGAGTGTTCAAAGCCAGGCTGAATGAGGCTTTGAGAAACCTACTCTAGTGGAAGGTGTCCCTGCTCATGGCAGGGAGCCTGGACTAGATGACCTTTAAAGGTCCCTTCCAAACAAAACTATTCTATGATTCTCTGCTTCTGTTCTATGACAAAGCCCTGTGCTGGCTTATATGGTGCTCACAGTCTTTGTAGCTAATATCCTTTCACCTGGTGTAACTGCTAAAGAGACTGACTTGCAGTCAGTATTACTGTCTTCTAAAGCTTAAAACTTTGGGGTCAAAATACTTGGACAGAAGCTGTAAAAAGAGGAAACAAAAAAAAACAACGTGGCTTGATTTCTGCCTGAGGACTTTTTGTAGCAATCCTCAGGAGATTGTCACAGGCTGAGGGAGCGGTTACAATCAGTGTCCATCAGGATTTTCAAAGAGGTGTCTCTGGTTCTCATGGAAATCAGCAATGAAATAATTTCAGAAAAGTGTTATCCCACTCATTGCCATTTTTCCCCTTTCTTTGACTACTAACACTTTGGGCTTCTGAGTGTTTTGAATTAAATATTTTCTAAGCAGTCAGAGTATCTCTCCTTCATGCTGTACACTTGGCTTGGAGATGATATCTGACCTTCCTTCCATCTTTTATTATTTTAAGGACATGATCAGCATCATGTGTTTTATCCTCAGTGCTGATAATAACAAATACATAAGGAGTAAACAACTTTATTCTATGTCACAGTAGAATAGGAGTGTTTCTGTAAAACATAGGGCCAAGGAAAACTTAAGGCTCAGTGCTGAGATATGTGAATGAATATCCCTCAATATAATCCTATTAAGAAATTGATTACAAAAATCTGAAATGACATTGCAAACAAAGCTCTCTCTATGACATATCTCACCCCATCCAGATTAAGAACCAGTTGAACACTACAAACAATTCCGAGAAAAGCAATTGCAAAGCCCTTCAGAAGATAACTGCATATCCTATTTGCAGTTTAAATTAAAGACAGAGACCTAGTCAAGCAGACAGGCATAAGCAAATTCTTGGAGTTGATATGAGTTACTCTGTTGAATTACTTTAACCAGAGGATTATATAGATTATTTATTCTATGGATTTTTACACTCGTTTGGCTCTACTACAATAACAAAGTCTTGACTGTTTAATTTTCATTTAAGTATCTATATTTCATTTGTTAAGCAAACATAGCATGGCTTCTGCGTTGTAACCCTGTGTGGTTTTATATTTCTATATACACACACGGAGTGGAAGAAGCCAAACTTACCTTTGGCGTCCACAGAGAGGGAGCTTCAGTATTTTATTCACTAAATGTGAATCCACTGAATTTTTCTTTTCCCTGTAGACCATTTGTAAATGGTCATTGTGGTAAATCCTTCCTCCCCAAATCCTATTCTTGAACACTCAATACAGCTGAATTTTTAGATTGCATGAAATGGGGATGTAAGTGGTCTGTGTGAGCCTAATCTCCATGGTGGGGGGTTAGAGGGAGAGGGGTGATGGGAAAAAGACCTAAATAAGGCTCAAAGAGGTTTTCTCCATATGGTGTGTAACTTTTGTATGCAATGCCATTTGTCCCCTACTGTCTTGGAATTTCTGAACTTTTATTTCTACTTTCCTAAGTAGGGCCCAGTCAGCATACAGATGCCTAGTTGGTCTCACACACCTGTTCTTTGGGGTTCATTCAGTAATCCACCTTGGATATCTGAGGGATTCAGAGCATGGAGAACAAGGTCCACTTTGGAGCCTTCACAGACATAAGCTGCTGCTTCTTCCTTCCTGCAGGGAAGCAGAACTTACATTGAAACATCTGGGAATCACGCACAGAGGTAAGAGACAGAATGGCTTTTCTCTAAAATCTTTTTATTGTTTCCAGCTTGCATGCTCAAAGAGGTGAAGAGAGGGAAGGCCTGTGGTAGTGACTTTCAGGGAACTTGTAGAAGAGCCAAAGATCTGTTCCCTAATGCTAGACAGCCTAAAAATCTACAGGGAAAACAGTAATGCAGGCTTTGACTCACTATTCCCTCTGTCTTGAGGGGCAGTATTGCCCCTCACAGCAGAGAAGTCATGTTATGCTAATCAAAATCCCTAACAGGCAAATGCTTCCTTTTCTCAAACAAGACAAAAACATAAGAGACATCATTTTTTTTAGCATCCTGGCAGTTGTACTGCCACCTTCCTAAGAGAAACTGATACAAACTCCTAGGGCCGATTGTGTCAGTCACCAATTTCCTAAACAACCTCAGCCTCAGAATTTAGGTAATGCTTAGAGTGATGCAACAGAAGCAACACACTGGTCACCTCTCACCTTCTGTGGCATCCTAACTTTATATGCTACAGTGTCCAATCAAGGCTTTGCTCTAAGTACCATAAAAATGATAGATAGATAGATAGATGAAAAAAGAAAGAAAGAAAGAAAGAAAGAAAGAAAGAAAGAAAGAAAGAGAAAGAAAGAAAGAAAGAAAGTCTATCTTTGCTCCATACAGCTTATATAAGGAATGGTCTGCATTACAGTTGAATTATTTTTATTTATAGAACGCAAGAGAGAAGGAAAAAGACCACAAACATGGTCATACAGAAACTTGAAATAATCTAGCTGGAACGTAGCATGCTACAGACCACTTGCATCAATAAAAATTTTCAAATTTCTACCTTTAAAAACTCTGTAATTTCTAACTTGGGAAAAGATTTTCAGAGAACATTCTCAAAGGAAAAGTTTTAAAATGGCATTTTAGAACAGCTGGCAATGCAAAATAATTTACACATAACTTTGTTAAAGTGCTTTTATTATTGGATTTCTGTTATAATTTTATTACCAGGCAGTAGCAGATTCTTGAGATTTCTGTAAAATTGAGTCAGTCTCATCAAGCTTCAGCAAACTCTTTTGTTCTTCGAACAGAGAAATTCAGCATTAACTAACCTCTTCAGGGTGTTTTTTCTTTCAGTAGGATGTGTACACTGGTGATAACAGTGTAAGTAGTACAAAAAATTCATGCAGTCTTTGCATGGTAGCCAAACCTCTGAAATGTCAAAGTTCATAGCTCTGCCACAGGTGAATGGGTTTGGTAAAAAACCAACAGCCTCAGGGTTTGCAACAAAGTAAAAGATCAACTACAAAATGTTAATGATTAAAAAAGAAATACCCCACTCCGCCTCAACATTTGCACTTTAATTCTTCTGACACTAAGACCACTTAAAATCTCTGGAGATTCTTCTTTTGTTAAGGCTTTAGGCCATGTACCAGAATGGTCTTTATTCCAGATGGGGATACAGATTTCTCAAACTGACCCAACTTTACAGGGATTAAACAGACCTCAAAAACTTCTGACATGCTTGAGGTTTGCCCATGAGCCAGCTGTCTCCTTTTGATATCGGCTGGGTCAGAGAGAAAACAGACACATGGATATCTGTCTTACAATGGAGAGGTCCTGGGGAGAAGGATGCCCCACTTGCCCAAACCTGAAGGGCCAGGAGAAAGCCTGTGGGCCCTTGGCAGCCCTTCAGTGCTTGACATTTAATTGCTGATGCTCATACCCACCTGTCCAAAAGAATGCCGGAAACTGTCACTCACACAGCTTTAGCAAAAACCCTGCCCTTTTAACACTGCGAGTTTTATTGTTGGAGTGCCTCAAATAACTCAAAGCATTTGTTGTCTAAGGCTGAAATTTGCTCTATAGTTTCAATAGAAAATATTAATTGCAGTGAAGTGCAAAGTAATTTCAAACCAAAATGGTGTGTGATTTCAGCACAGAGCGTAGGCGAACATTGTCCCCATTTATGCAAGTTCAAGCAACTGCAAAATTAGTGTATACAGCTACTGTCACCTATGTGTGGTCTGAGCTTGCAGCCACTCTGTTACAGCATACTAGCCTTTGGAAGGAGTGCTGAAAACAATAGCCAAACCTCATGCCAAAAATACTTTTGGTGCAAGGTGATTTTTTGAAGTGTTAAGCTGACTTTGAAGCTTGTCGATTGATTATTAAAAAAAAAGAGCATTCTGCTAGAACTAGCACTTGAGGAAAAAACGCATTTACTAAGCTACTCTCTTCTTAGGGCTGGAAGTGAGTTCAGTTCTTTTACTTAATAAATGCTACTTTTAATCACACTTTTTTGGAAAACCAGCTTGGAAGAGGAGTGGGAAATAAAGGGGATCATTGTTTGCTTCTGAGCCCCAGTGTCTGCTAGAAATTATTAGTGTTTGTTTCACAACGGGGTGTGAATTACTTGGTTGCAGTCAACCATTGTTTGGAAATATATTTTGGAATGTTTCCTTCATGAAAGATTTTTATTTGCTTAGGATTCATGATTCTGTATTTCTTTCAGCTGTTCACATATTCTGTTGCTACAGAATTGCTCGCTTTTATAATAATGGGTTCAACTAATACCCAGACATTTGTTTCAAACTACATTTTGAAGCGTGGTGTAAAATCTAACTCCTGAAATCTGCATTAAACCAAGATCTCCTACACTGTGCACTCTGCTAACAGTGGTCCTGGGATTTAACTTTTAATAGAAATCTTCCATTATTTCCTGGAAATAATTAAATAAAAGGTGGTCCTAAATTTTTGCAAGTGTGGTGAACATATTTTCCAATGTGATGATTTAGATTGAACTGTTTCGGATCTTTTTAATACGTTGGAAGACAGCAGTTGTTTTTCCCATTTTGTCTGCCCATACGTGAATAGCTACATAAAATGCATCTGAGTTTATTAGTGCTGGATGATCTGGGAGACTAAGGCCTAATTTTGGCAGTGGGAGGGAAAGTGGGGTTTTCTTTTAAGTGTTGATTAGAACTGGATCACTTCCAGATTAATCAGTTTAATCCAAGTATTGCCATTGCCCCTCCTCTCCCTTCCATTTGTCAGAGGGAGGAATGTGCCTTTGGGAAGGACAGATGTGGCTATACTGGTAAGGGCAGTAGAGTTGGAGTGCCTTTCTCACACAGTGATGGTGTTTGAGACCCAGCTGAACACCAAAATTCAGCTTCTGGCTCAAAGTTACCGTGCTGAATACCCACAGAATGTACTCTCATGGAGCTGTATCTGTTGCTTGGCAAGCACTTTTGAAGACAAGTTTTGACTTTGGGTCTTAACAAATTTTGGCATTCTGGAAACTAGGGTCATGGATGAAAATTAAACTTTGCTAACCACATAACTATTTTTGATCAAAATTTTGAAGTTTCAACTCTATAATTCTTTTGCTGTTGGTTTGTAGGAACTACCTTATTTTATTTTGGATCTACTTTACTTCCCTAGAGAAAGTGAGCAGGTTACCTCAGCAGAAAAAAATCTGTGAAATGGTGATGTGTGGTCTTTGTGTCACAGATGCCATCTTTCATTGTGTTCATTATGTGGAGACACACAGATAGGAAAGGACTTTGATCACCTTGTCCAGCCCACTGCTAACTTAAACAGTCATATGATACCTACACCTGAGAAATTTGTCTTTATAGACTCAAGTTCTAGTCCCACTACTCTTTTTGAAAGGTTGCTCCACAGCTTTGCTTTGTAGATGATTAGAGACTTTTCTCCGATGACATGGGAACGTCCTCTGTCAGAATTGTCCTTACAGCTGTTTTGCAGCATCTGTAGCTTCTTCCTCCTAGGCAGAAGAGGCTATTTTTCTGATCTGAAAGCTCTTTATACCCTTTATCTTCAGTATAAATGCTGGGTCCAGACACCTCCAGCTGCAAAATGGCATCTAGATTTGCTTTCTTCTTTCACCATTTTCCAGACTGCTGCTATGTTCTTCCTATAAAAAAATGAAAGGAGTTAGAGCTGAAGTTTGTCAGGATGATATTCCCACAGAAGAATTCGGGTTTTTTCCCCATGATTTTTCTTATTTGCAAATTACTGATCTTAAGTTTATTTTCAGTTTTTCTTTTCCTCATCTGTTGTGTTTGGTTTGGATTTTGAAAAGTAGGTGTAGACCTTTCTGTTTGCAGCCTCAGTAAAGATGATAGTAGACAAGTACAGTACTGCAGCAGGAGCAGGATTGTTCATATCCTGCTGTGCAAACTGGAATTCTTGTTCTCCTTCTTCTCACTTCTCCACACTCTCAGGTAGAGGAGGTAGATCAGGGAGTAAGGAGGATTACTGCATTCCTCTGACTGTCCTGGTATTTTAACTACACTGAGTGCTTCCTTTAGTAAATACCATCTTGTTTTTGCTGCAAGTCATTCTGTTAAACATTTCATATGAAATTCAGTAGACAAACCCTGGGCAGTCCTGAAATCCTATCAGGTACAGTCCTCAGGTACTTGGATCATTTGTGAGGGCTCCTGCATGTTCTGCAGTGCCATGGCTCACTTTCCCGCATGTCTGGTCATGCAGGTTGGCTTGTAGTGCTTCTTTCCTCTCCAAAGGAATTCGCCTTTATGTTATTTTGCATCTCCTATACAAGATTTTATTTTCTCACTTTGCTTCATGTTCTGACTTCTGATGCATATGGGATGATGCAAGGTCAAACAGAAGTGTTGTGTGTCCCTTTTCCTGCCTCCTGTGATTATCATCTCTAACAAAGACAATTTTAATTGGGGCCACTGAGACAGTGCAGGGCCAATTGTTTCTTATTAGAGATGAGACTGGATTCTGAGTTTATAGTTTCACTTCCAGTTTCTGGTTTGTAGGAAAAATCCATTTTTAGTAATACTTTGCTTTCTGATCCTGGCACATTTTGCACTGCATATAATTTGGGACTGTTTACATATACGTAAGATTGCCAGCTCTCAATTGAAATTGGTATTTTAGAAGCATGGAGACAACTGGCAGACATGAGGTACCACAAATCTTACCTGTACAGCATCTCTCAGTTTTTTCATTGGAGACTGAGCCAAATGTTGCTTTGCTGCCTGGTGATACTGCAGTTTTATACCAACAACCTCTGCGAAATAAATACAGTTATGCTTACGCCTGTGGGTTTTAGTGAATTTATATTTTCTAGGGTGTATTCTGAAAGACCTGATTCTGTTGCTTTTGAAGTCAGTTGGAATTTCACATATTTTGTGCCCCAAACATACAGCATGCTTCCCTAGCCAGTCAATGAGTTACTCTGCTCAACTAAGGTGCAGATTGGATTTTTTTCTCCTTGGTTGGACATTATCTATTCCAGTTTTGTCTGGCATTGGAACATAAACTGATTTTTTTTCATTTGAGTTCTCTGGGAGAAGTTTAAAATGAAATCAGAGACTGACGGTAAGAAAAGCAGAGCTAATAAACACTGTGCCTACCCAGCTACTGAACTTCTAGCCTTGACACATTTTGGGAAGCTGTGGGGTGTATTGGATTGGAGCTTAACTTCTTTTTCTCCCTGCCCTTGTTTATCATCATTTAGCACAGTAATTCTTATCAGCCACGTAGAGCACTGGGCAAAGGAACCATCAGCTGTCAATGGTCTCATGATTTTCAGATGGCAGTGTTCCTAAAACTGAATTAATTGGAATCATTTCCTGCCACTGTCCATGGGGGCAAATGGAGCTGGGTGCGCTCTGAAACAATTCCTTTCCCAGACCCACTAACGCGGTGCGTGGTGTCAATGGACCGATGCTGCATTTTTCCCACAGCATCCCTCGTGGAGACGCTGTGGCCCGCTAGGACCCATGCGTGCACACAGCCTCACCCACACCAGCACACAGCCCCACCCACACCAGCACAGCCTCGCCCACACCAGCACAGCCTCACCCACGCGTGCACACAGCCTCGCCCTCGCAGGTGGGCGCAGGCAGCCACTCACACACGCGGTCTGTGCGCGTTCCGCAGACAGAGAGGCAGGAGGGATTCCTTGCGTGCAGTTCCGAGGCCTTTATTGGATCCGCACCACGGAGCGGGAACGAACGCACCCGAAGGGGAACACGGGCAAAGAACCCCAACAATCTCACGCACGTGGTTTTATCCTGAGGGGTCCCAGGGCCGGGCACAGCATCAGAAACCAATAATCTGAGGGCTGGGGGGTAGAGGCGAGGTTGAGTGACATAACAGGGGCCACTGGAGAGGGGAGGGGAGGGGAGGAGAGGGGAGGACCAGGGGCCAGCAGGTTCCCGACGAAGGGAGAACTTTCTGGCACAGTGACGTGGGGAGAGACCAGTTCGTAGCAACACGGGGGGTGTAATGTGGACTTAGCCACCGCAACAACCCACTCCCTGCAGGCAATGGTTGGGAGGAAAGGAATTTGATAGGCACTGCAGCTATTTCCTATTAGGGGGCAAACTTAAACAGCAAGATTTTGGAATGAAGTGTGTGTTACTTGGACTGCTCAAAGTTGTTAAACAGGGGAGAGAAGCAGCCAGTTGTGACTCTTCCGTTTTTTATATGATGGGATCAGTTTTCAGAGAGGAGAATGATTATGGGTTCCCTACGCTGTAATTGCTGTCAGGACCTCCAAAACTTCAGTCTCTCTGGGTGCTCAGTGGTACAGGTGAGAAGGGAAGGCCCATCTCAACAAACAGGCTCCGTGTGTCCTAGTTTTCATAGTCTCTCTTTCATAAAGACAAAATTCAGGTATGTTCAGTTTGTAAATTAGGACACCTACATTTAGATGTAGGTGTTACCATGTGGGCAAGTGAGCTCAGCAGAAATTAGAGAGCTGTCCAGGAGATCACTTACAGCATTTTCAGATAAGGCAATTTGAATATGGTGGGACCTGAAGCCCCAGCCTGACATGGGATCGCATACATATGACTTTACGTAGGTGACTTTAGCTGAATCCTACCTTTTATGTCTATTGTCTGCTTTGTTGTTTTGTTTTTGGGTTTT